>MKYO02026795.1:69530-121828 GCA_002013955.2 Citrus medica | reverse complement strand
GGAAATTTATTAAAATACGTAGAAAATACAAGATGGAGAGGGAATTACAGAAAATGGAGTCCAAAAATGGATTCAGGGATATCAAATTAGGGGGGGAGGCCCCCTTTTTATAGATACATTGAGTAAATCGTGGCCATCGGATTAAAAACAATTTGGATGCTCAGGATTGCGCCACGTCATCAGTCAACAGTCTGTGTGAACAGTACACGGTTTGATCACGTGGATGAACAGTAACACGGTTTGACCCGGGTGAACAGTGACGCGGTTTGGTTGAAAATAATCCTGTGTGTTGCATGTACCGTACATGAGATTTTTGATCCACTGATATACTGCCACGTCATCGATCAACAGTGCGTAAGAATTTTAGTCTAACAAGATTGTGACACCTCATCAGTCAATGCCACATCATCGGTCAATGCCACGTCATCGATCCGTCTATGTGAACAGGGCCATGAACAGTAACGTAGACAATACCCGTACATGTGAATAGTATCGTATATATGAACAGTACTATTTTTCCTTTTATGCTCCTCCTAAGGTTTTCGACCGTCCTGAGTTCAAAAATGATGTCCGTTTTGCCCTCTGATCTCTTGTTTATTGTGAAATAACCGTGATACCCCTAAAATACATAAAATTCTTAATTAAAATAAAACACACGTAATTAACTTACAAGAAGCTTAAATACATAAAAGTAAGGGTTATTAGTAAGACATAAAATGTAAAATGACAATTTTCTCCTTTATAAATATGCATTTTCTAACACTCAACACTTATCCCTATCATTTTGGGGGCGTAATTCTCAAAATTGTTGGCACAATTGTGACACGAGTAGCATGATCCGACCAAAGAATCCAACTGCCCACTTTGTCATCAACTTTGCTACCGACCTTTGTCATCATCCCCTATGGTGGTGCCAGAAGTTCAATGTCAAAGGTGCTTAGTTTAAATGGTAATATATATATTTTTAAATTCCAATAGTACCAAAATTCATATTTATTAAAATATTTCATTCAATATATCAATATCTGGTGTCGACGTGTTTCCATACTTTGAAAATGTTGAAGGAAAAGTTCATTATCAACAGTATAAAATTTATTACTCTCTACACATATAATTATACTATCATTCAAGCAGTAGGACATCAATTCATTTTCTACGTTCAATTAAACTAATTTATTCTATCAACTTTTGAGACATTTGACACAAATTGTGTTATACAATATGCAATTTGTGAAAGTGAAATGTGTTTTACTTATCCAATTTATTTTATGTACCTTAAAAATTTCAACTAAAAAAATGAAACAAACAACAATGGAGTCCTGAGTGTCAATAATGCAACTGTAGTTACTGCAGAAAGAGAAAAAAGATTTTATATTATAAAAAAAAAGTCAATATCAAAATCAAAACATGTGTCTTTAAACTTTAGAATCTCATTTTTTTTATCTTTTAAAAATTTAGTAGAGGTTTTATGGTAAATCAAGTTAAAAGAAATGGAAAAATATCAAAATTAGTTTAAAAATTCTCAAAAGCCCCTGCTAGCCCCACATGGCATGTTGCCCGTTGTGATTGAGTGATATGAATATCAGACGGGACTAATATTTGTGCATTTGCAGAACGTAATTGGTGTTATATTAAATTTTAGGATTCAAAAATGAAATCCTAGTTTAGAAATTAAAATTGCATGGAATTAGGAGATGTTGATGACTTCAGCTTGCCTAGCTAATTAGTAAATAGAATTAATTAATTGACCAAGAGTGTTATTGATCGCATGCATACACAGTGTGTTTGATAAAAAATTATTAACAGAAATGATTAAGATCATACGCTGTTGATTAGACCAGACCAATCAAGAAATAAGTCATCATGCTGAGCTCTACACTTCATCCCAAATAATTAAATCAAACAATTACTCTATTTAATTATGTATATATGTTCAATTTCTTTCGCCATTTATACTTCAAGTTCAAAAACAAAGAACGTCAATTTCTTTACATCTCTTAATTGCCACCTCTAAAACATATATAATTGAATTTACTCTGTCCTTAGCCTGGAGGTGCTTCAAAGCGAATATAATCATACATGACTCCTTGGAAGGGTCCGTTGCTTCTTGACTGACTAAGACATATGTTATTGTTTTCCTCTGTGAAGCAAATTGCTTGGCATATTGATGCTGTAAAATCTGTACAACCCATGAATCCTTGTCTAGCAATCGCATTGTCCCTTCCTATTGTCCCCGTCAAGAATAGAGGTCGCCTTTTTCTTTGAGGATTGAGTTGAACCTATTATTTTATACCATTATTGTAAGAAAAAAAAAATCAGCAAACGAATAAGTGATGATGAGGATTATTGGTTTTGAATTAATGCTAGCTGGAGTTGCTAATTATTATTTAATTTGTACAGTCAAATTAGAGTATGTAGCAGCTGACAAGGCTAATTGGAGTGTATAATTTCCTTTGTTGTCCTCATTCTCCAATTGAAATATCATCTGCCGTGTGATTGGTTGAAATGTGTTAGTTTCTACTGTCCCGCAATGCAAAATTTATTATTAAGAGCTGGGCCGATCTAACTATTTTGGTCTCCAGGATTAATTTAGAAACAAGAAGAGATCGATCATAATCGATTAAATAATTATACAAGTACATAGTAACATGAGCAAAGAACCAGTCCCGAGTGTAATTGCTCACACCAATGGTGTATTTGAGATCATCGTTGGAATAAAAGTTTGCATATCATTCCCTTAATCCGTCTTGTCTATACCTGTTTGTAAATTAATCATGCATATTAAAAATTAATTATTTAAGCTACAATAAATGAAACTAATTAATGGTGTAGTAGCTGAAGAAACTTGTTTTCATTTCTTAAATAAAACATTATACACTGAGAGTTATTTATAGATGCAGATGCTACATTTTTCAAAGATTACATATGTGAATACAGAAGGAAATGTGTCAATCTGTTCGGCGTGGATCGTCTTTTACTAGTGCATATTATCCATTTGACAAGTGCAGATTATGTCTTTGAAAAACTCCTTCAATGCCTTTTTCCTTGACATTCTCAACACTCCCCCTCAAGCTGGTGCATAGATGTCTTGCATACCTAGCTTGTCTAGGAATTTTGTAAATGCTCTGCTTGAAATGGCCTTCGTTAAAATATCTGCAAGTTGATCTCTTGATCGAATTTTCGGTAGTTCTAAGATTTTTTCATCTAACTTCTCCTTGATGAAAAATCTATCTACCTCGACATGTTTTGTTCGATCATGTTGAACTGGGTTATGAGTAATATCTCGTGCAGCTTTGTTGTCACAGTATAGTTGTATTGGTTGTTGTGATGGATAGCCCAAATCGTTTAAGATAAAGCTTATCCATAGCCCTTCACATACCCCAAGGGTCATGCCTCGATATTCTGCTTGAGCGTTCGAACGGGCAACGACATGTTGTTTCTTGCTTCTCCATATGACAAGGTTGCCTCCCACAAAGGTAAAGTATCCTGAAGTAGAGCATCAATCACTAACTGACCCGACCCAATCTGCATTAGTATAAACTTCTATGTTGCTGTAATCTTCATTTTTGGAAAATATGATTCTTTTTCCTGGATTTGACTTCAGGTACCTCAGGATCCACATTACTGCTTTAATGTGTTGTTCTCCGAGATTATGGATAAACTGACTTACAACACTCAATGCATAAGCAAGATCTGGCCTTGTGTGAGACAAATACATCAATCTTTCAATCATCCTTTGATATCTTCCTTTGTCTATTGGAACTTGGTCTGAGGTAATACAAAACTTCAGTCCTTCTTCTATTGGGTGTCAATAGGTTGACAAGCTGTCATTCCCGTTTCGTGTAATAGATCTAAGGCATATTTCCTTAGAGACAGAAAGATTCCTCCCTTAGATCGAGAAACCTTGATTCCAAGAAAGTATTTTAAGGCTCTTAAATCCTTCATCTCAAACTCTCTCGACAAGTACTTCTAAAGAGCCTCTATTTCTTCCTCGTCGTTGCCTGTAACTACCATATCATCCACACAGACAATAAGGGTAGTGATTTTACCTTGTCGTTTTTTAATGAACAATGTATGATCTAAATTGCTTTGGTTATACCAAAAAAGAACTATATTGCTTCAACCCATACAATGATTTCTTCAATTTGCATACTTTCTGATTGAGTTGTTCTGGTCTACTGCATCCTGGTGGCAGATCCATATAAATTTCTTCAGACATGTCTCCATGGAGGAAAGCATTTTTTTACATCGAACTGTTGCACTAGCCAATCCAAGTTGATTGCTAATGATAATAAGATACGAATAGTATTAATTTTTGCTACCAGTGCAAACGTATCGGTATAATCTATCCCGTAGGTTTGGGTGTAACCCTTAGCTACGAACCTTGCTTTGTATCGTTCAATAGAGCCATCTGCTTTGTACTTTATAGTGTAGATCCATCGGCAACCCACTAGTTTCTTTCCTGGTGGAAGATCAACTAGTTCCCATATTTGATTTTTCTGAAGAGATCTCATTTCATCATTCATAGCCACTTTCCATTTTGGGTCTTTTAAGGCTTCCTGCATACTGTTAGGAATAGATATAGTAGATAATTGATTTACAAATGACTAATTTAATTCTGACAAGCGATGGTTAGACACAAAATGACTCATAGGGTATTTGACTCTACTAGAGAGGTCAAGCTCATATGTGGGTTTAGGGATACCTCTATTTTGACGCTGGGGAAGAATTCTTCTGAGTAGACTTGTGGTAGGAACATCATCTGCAGACGATTAGTTAGGTATTTCTTCATGTGACTCATTTTCAATTGTAGCTGTATCTGAGTTATTTTGCTCCCTAAATGTGTCTTCACTTATTTCAGCCTGAGAATCATCACCATTTTCTTTTCCAGTATCTTGAAGGTTTACTACCTCAATAGAAGATTGGCATTTTTCAGGTGGAAGATATGTAAGAGTATGAATTTCCTCTTCATTATACTGCTCCTGAAATTCAGGCTCTGACAAAGAGTACATGATATCTTCATGAAAGACGACATCCATAGTGATGTATATTTTTCTTGATAGTGGATGATAGCATCGGTATCTCTTTTGATGTAAGGCATATCCTACAAACACACAACGTAGTGCTTGAGGAGATAATTTATCTTGCTGTGGCAATTGAATGAAGGCAACATAGCCAAACACGTGGGGGTAAATTCGGCACATTTGGTGACATAATTGCATCATTCAGAACCTGAAAAGGAGTCTGAATCCAAGGGAGCTTGAAGGTGTTTAATTGATCAAGTATACTGTGGATGCCAGTGTTTTTCCTCAATAAGATAGTGACATGTGGGCCTGGATTAGTGATGCTTGAATAACTTCTAGTAAATGTTTGTTTTTTTGTTCAGCAACGCCATTTGTTGGGGTGTCCCCACACAAGTGGTTTGATGGATAGTTCCTTGTGATTTCAGAAACTGTTGAATTGCTGTGCTCATATACTCACCTCCATTATCAATATGTAAAACTCGAATTTGTATTTGAAATTGAGTCGTCACCATCTTATGAAATCTTTGAAATAAAGAGTTTACTTCGTCTTTAGATTTTATCAGAAAAATCCATGTCATTATGCTACAATCATCAATAAATGTAACAAACCAATGAGCACCTCCAATTGTAGAAACTTTAGATGGCCCCCATACATCAAAGTGTATTACCATGAAAGGAACTGGATTCTTATTTAAGGACAATGGAAAAGTAGTTCGATGGCTTTTTGAAAGTTCACAAACAGCACATTTAACGTTACAAACATCACATTTCATAAACAAACTAGGAAATAATTTTTTTAAGTAACCAAATGACACATGCCCTAAACGTCTATGCCATAACCAAATTTCTGATTTCTCTTTTTTTATGGCATAGACGTTTAGGGCATGTGTCATTTGGTTACTTAAAAAAATTATTTCCTAGTTTGTTTCTTAAATTTGATGTTTGTAACTTTAAATGTGATGTTTGTGAACTTTCAAAAAGCCATTTGCTTCATTTCCAGTGTTTGTTGATGTCATCTCCAAGTAGTACAAGTTGCCTCGTCTAATACCATAACCAATCATTTGCTTCATTTGGATGTCCTTAAACACACAATGATCAGGCCAAAAAATTACAACACATGATAAGTAAGTAGTTAATTGAGAAACGGATAAAAGATTATAATCTAAAGATGGAACAATTAATAAAAAGTTTAAATTTAATTCATCTGTGAGTCGTAAAGATTCTTCCCCAATAACTGAGGTTGTGGTTCCATTTGCAGTGGAAATATATTTTTGTGAAGATGGTTTTAATTGAGAAACTTATCGAGAATCAAAAGTCATATGACCAGTTGCCCCAGAATCAATTATCCATGTACTATTAATAACATGTGTAAGAGTTTTAAGGGTCTTACCTGGACTGACAGAGGTTGTGATTTGCATTAAAGATTCTTTTCTAAGATTTGTAGTGGATGTGGATTCAGCTACTGCAGTTTTTTATCTCTGCTTGATGTTCTTCTTTCAAGTTTCCCACCAATCAGGGTATCCCACCAATCAGGATATCCAATGATTTCAAAATATTGTGCTTTCGTATGACCCTTCTTCCTACAATAAGTGCAATAGATTGATGACTTGCCAACAAGCTTCCTTTGAGGCTGCTGTCGTGCTATTATAGCAGACGTTTCTGAGTTGACCTTCTTGTTTAGTTTTCTTTGCCGTACATATTCTCTTCGAATCAGAGAATAACATTCTTCTAAGTCTTGGATAATATCTTTTCGTAGAATTTCTCCACGAACTTGGTTAAATTCTTCATCTAGCCCAGCAAGAAAAATGTGCACTCTCAATCTTTCAACAGACCTTCTGTATATTACAACATCTTTTGGATCCTTCAAGACCACTTTATCTCGGTGATTAAGTTCTCGAAATATTTCAATCAATTCTCCATAAAATTTAGAAAGTAGTTGTCCATTTTGCTTGGTAGAGAACGCCTTCTGGTTCAGAGTGAAAACTTATAATTCATCGCTTCCATCATAGAAGGCTTTTGATAATGCATCCCAGATTTCGTAGGCTGTAGGAATCCGTAAATATCACTTCATGATCTCTGGAGACATGGATATGAGTAACCATCTTTTTACTTTTTGGTTCTCACTATACCATTTCTCATATTCTTTTGAAGATTTCTCAGATGACTTTGTGTTGCTACGAATATATGAGAGTTTTTCTCTTTC
The DNA here is from genome assembly GCA_002013955.2 of Citrus medica. NCBI lineage: Eukaryota > Viridiplantae > Streptophyta > Magnoliopsida > Sapindales > Rutaceae > Citrus > Citrus medica. Next base: position 114,601 of record MKYO02026795.1, on the reverse strand, counting down.
TGCGAGATGCATCTCCATTATTTGAGACCAAATATTGTAGTTTGTCTCAATGAGGATAATTCCAGCATTAAATACTCCATCAGATTGAACATATTGAATGACAACAGGAGCAGATTCAGTTGTAGTTTTCTCTATTTTTTTTTGCTTCTTTTTCTTTCTTCATCTTCTTTCTTTTTTTTTCTTTTTTTTTTGGGCGTCTAAATTGAAATAAGAAAAAAATAACCTTTTCAGATAAAAAAAAAGACAAGTCGTTTGGCCTCTACTTGAAGAAACGATATGTCAGTTCTAATGGAATAGAAACGACATGTCGTTTGGTCTCTAATTCAAAAACGACATGTCGGTTTTAATGTAATGAAAAACGACACGTTGTTTGAAGACTGCTTCACTCTGGAGATAAAAAATGACATGTTGGTTGTAGTCTTCTTCAACCTCTGGATCGCGTGAAATATGATAGAGGCGCGTGGTTGGCTGGTCGTGGTTTCAGGTGGCACGTGGGAGCGCATGTAAATGTGTTTAAATGCGAAATTTTTACAGTTTGCTTACTAAAACTGAGAAATTTGATGGTATTCTTGGTTTTTTTAGGAACACTCTCTTGAAAAATTTATGGGATTATTGATAAATTTGTAAACTCAAGTTTTTTTATGTATGGGTAGCTTGTTTTTTTATTGGAATGGATTTCTGTAATGGTAGAAATGGTTTTAAAGAAGAAAATGGTGGGAAAAATAGTTGTGGGAAGAATTTGATTGCCACTATTTTTGTTACAAACAGAGCTTCGAAACTTGAAGAAACTTGAGCGTATTCATGGCTCTGATACCATGAAGAAACTTATTTTCATTTCTTAAATAAAACATTATACACTGAGAGTTATTTATAGATGCAAAGGCTATATTTTTCAAAGATTACATATGTGAATACGGAAGGAAATGTGTCAATCCGTTCGGTGCGGATCGTCTTTGATAAGTGCAGATTATCCCTTTGACAAGTGTGGATTATGTCTTTGAAAAACTCCTTCAATGTCGTTTTACTTGACATTCTCAACAGTAGCTAAAGCGAATTTTCAAAATGACTTTAACTGTTAAATTAGATACTAACTTGTCCGAGGATCCTGTGAACAATGGGTTCTTGAATTTTGCGTAGGGATCTGGTATAAAGAATTCGGCAGCTAAGCGATGAGGGACTCCAATTCCCCACAATGTAGGACCATTTTTGGGTGGCTCATAAACAATGGTTCCCAAATTCATCTTTGATCATGATTCCAATTACAGTGCCAAAGAAATAGTATAATGTAAAATTAAATTTCTATTAGCCACACTCTTGATCACTGAATTAATTTACAAAATGAAAAGCTTACTTGCTCGGACAATAATATTTTGGCTATATTTATAAGGAAGGCAAAACTACCCGCCAACTTGCAAACTCGTCCAAACTCTCCCAGGAACATGGCTGCCCCTAAAGTAAAGAGGCTCTCATTTGGCCGATTTGTGGAATATGTGGATCTTGGCCCTGGTGTCTAGTTGAGAGAACTTGCGGATAATGTTGATATTATGGACCCCGGAATTGACAGGGAGTCGATTTTACTTTACCGCCAATAAATTGAGGTATTATCATTCCCTATTCCTCCCCTAGTTATGGAATTTTTTGCACGTTGTGGAGTTTCGCCCTTGATGATTAACCCCTGTGTTCTAATATTATTACAAGCTTTTTCCACCACCAATTTAGCTCTTAAAGGGTCTCATCTCCTCTCCTTTTATGATTTCTTAATATGTTATAGACTTAAATTTTATAGTGGTCCTAAGGATGAAAGGGATTCATGGTTCACTACCATGAGGTTTGAGGATAAGGGCATTTTTTACAAAATTCTTTCTTTGATGAAAAAGGACCGATTTAGGGAGTGGTCAATCAACTGTCCTATAATAGTTACTGGCTATTGGTATAGGAAGGAGCATATGGAATCCTATGTTCTCAGTTACGCCTTTTGGAAAAAAGTTCCGTAAGTTTTTATTCCTTTTGGGCGTGCTATATGTGGATTCCTATTGGGTGCTTGAGTGGCATACCTGGAGAGGAATTTTTGGGGAAAGGATTTTTTGTGTGTTACAGAATTGATTTCGCGTCATTGTTTGAGACGCATTGATCAATTTAACTATGTTCGTCATATTGATAGCTTGTGTTTGGGAGGAGGTTACATTGTTTTCCCCCTTGGACTTGCCCGCCTTTCCAGTTATGATGAAATAAATGAGGATGCGAATACTTAACTTATATGTGGCTGGCGAGGATGAGAATCCTAACATTCCTCTTCCGGATGAGATTCCTATTGACTTAGGGGCCAAGGTGCCTATATCGAGCCTAAGGTCTCCTCCTTATGGGTCTAAGGAATTGTATATTCCAAAGAAGGTTAATAAAAAGAAGGCAAAGCTTAGGGAGAAGATTCCTATTGAGAGACAAAGTAGTGAAGCTAATGAGGTTACTTGGAAGCGATCTATGAAGAAATGTGATATTCCCATCTGAGGGGCTTCATTTGGGTGTAGGAAGACAATGACTAATCCTTCATAAAAAATTCATAGCGAGAAACTTGGAAATGTTGGTCTACGTAAGGAGAAATATTTTGATCCTTCAAAAGGAATGCAAAAGAATGGGCTAAGCAAAGTTTTTCTTCCAACTTATTCTGATGAGTTGGAATCTGATAGTATATAAGTTCCTTTACTCTTGCTTATGTTGTTATTTTATGTAGACACACACACACACACACACATATATATATATATATGTTTGGTTTTCTAAAAATCATGATGAATATCTTTTTTTATCCACCAAAGGAGTAATGACGAAAGAGGACCATCGGAGTGGTGGCAAGGAAATTTTATCTAAGAGCTGCTTGAGTAAGGAAGTTTTTTCCAATGACAGAGAGGATAACATTGCTCATGTAGGAAAAAATCAAAAACGGAGGAACGATGGTACGTGTTGGATTTTTATGACTTTTCCTTTTGTTATTGATTTTTCCATTTATTCTTACCTGACTTCATGTTTTGTTTTAATTGTGTTGCTACTTTCTCCAGCGAAACTTCTCCTTCAGGGAATGCTGAGTGCGGAAAGCAGGGCGTGGTTGTGGAGGAAGTAGTTCTTACTGCTATAGGAGCTTTCGAGGGAAGTACAATTGTTCCAGCTGTAGATTTAAGTAAAGTACAAGCTTCCAGGCTATTAAAGTCTAAAGTACCCACGTGGTCGTGGGTTTGATCCCCACAGACGGCGCCAATGAAGGCAGGATAAATTTACCTTCACACGTACTTTTGATTTGTGGAGAACTTGTGACACTTGTTGAACTCGAATCCGGCGTGGTGGGTACCTAGAAAAGGCACTTCGACGCCCAAGTCAGTGTTTGATTTTTAGATTTAATGGAAGTGAGAATAATAAATAAGATTAGGATTTTTTTGGTGAGATGGTCCCTATTAATAGTTGATGGATGACATGGGTCTAGGGTTTTGCTTTGATCTCTCTCCTTGATGACCCGTGCCACCCACTATTATTGCACACGTGGACGTGAATTTGTTCATAGGGAAATAAATATGCTTATCCCGGACCTACGTCATTTATTTTGTGCTCATGTGCTTCCTTACTCTTAAGATCTTAGGTGTGGTTCTTTCAAACCCCAAAATCTCGGAATTAGTCGTGGTTCCCTCAAACCCCGGAATCCCGAAATTAAAATGAGTTTTGGCTCTTAGCTATTATTGTAAGTTCCAGGGGAATTTTATTTTAGTGTTACTTTCTCCGGAATAAATTGAATATAATTTATTTACTTATTTGATTTTCCAGGATAGTTTCTTTCTTTCTTTCTTTCTTTTTTTCTTTTTTATTTAGACACTTGGTGTAATTTGGTGCCTCTAAGTTATGGCACATACAGAGACCCATCAATCATCGTATCCAAAGACCAGAAGATTGTAAAATAGTTACCACATAGCTGGAAATTAATTAACTGGAGCCTTGCATTTAATTAAATTAGACCGCCGGAAATGTAGAAGATAAATTACAAATTCACAGTAGGCTTTTTAGCATGCATGTTGCCTGCCTGCTCATGCAATAAGCCTAACTATGGCCAATGGGCCGTGCCGTGCCGTGGCAACATTTTTTTCAATTGAGCCCGGCACGGCCCACAGCACGAGCACGCTCGTGCCGTGCCGTGGGCCGTGCCCAAAAAAATCCCACCAATTTTTTTTAGCATGCTTCAAAAAACCCACGTGCTTAGCGTGCTTTATTCAAACCCACCTATCTGACGTGCTTTTTTAAGCCCACCAACATTATAATAATAATAATAATAATAATAATAATAATAATAATAATAATAATAATAATAATAATAATAAAATTCACAATCATAACCATATTAATTTTTATTAAGAGAGCAATTAACATTTTATTATTAATTTTGTAAACAAAATTATTTTTTATTTATAATTTATAAATTTATGATATTTATAATCTTATTTATTAAAATCATGATATTTAGTTATTTACTTATTCATTTAATAAATTATAAACATAAATAAATAATTAAATAAATATCATAAATAAAATTAAATATCATAAATAACATTATTCATTTAATAAGTATCATAAATAAAATTATGATATTTATAATTTTATTTATTAAAATCATGGTATTTACTTATTCATTTAATAAATTATAAACATAAAAGATTAGAATAAATATTTAAACTAAGATTTAATGATTTAAATTAATTTTTAAAAGTCTATGCTAAAAAATATATTAAAACATTTAATTTCAAGATATTGTACTTTAATTTTATAATATTTTATATTTACTTTTTGTTAAAAAAATTTACTTAGATATATTTTGGCCCACGTGTTGTTAATGGCTCATGGGCCACGTGCTAGCCCACTAATGAACCGTGCTTATTACGTGTTTTTTCGCGTGCCGTGCTTTAAGGCCCGCGTGCCTAAAATTCTAAGCCCGGCACGGCCCACGTGCATGCCGTGCCGTGTCGTACGGACACGTGCCGTGCCCGTGCCGTGCCATGTACCGCCCGGCCCATTGGCCATCTTTAGATAAGCCGAGGGAGGGAAACATTTAATTAATTAAGACGTGATTAGAGTTTTTTTTATTATCTTTTGATTTTGGTGGGGGAGGGGGGGGGGGTTTAAAATATAGGGGTTGGCAAAGTTGAAATATTTTTTTTAACCTATTACTTCCTTTTTCTTCTTTTTTTTAATACAACCTATTACTTCCTTAGGATTTAAGCTCTAGACCTGTCAAAGTGAAAGCCCCATGGGTTACTGAACGTAAATCTGTGCATGAGCCCATGCAAATAGGCTTAAAAGCTGTAGATAATCTCCTTCCGATGGGCTGTGAACAGCCGAATAAAATTATTTAACAGCCACTCAATCATAGTCCTGTGGGCAAAATGTGATTAGACTTATTATCACATCATTTGTGATTTAATTAATTTTCTAAGAAGAAATGTTTGACGAGAAGATGAAGGGATTTACAATGATACGGCTTATTGTTTAATTTGTAGGAGATCGATGAAGTGGCGAAGCACTAGGCATGACCCTACCAAATTTTTACTTAGAATAGTCACATTTTTCTTTTGTTTGGCGTGTGTGTGTGTGTGTTTTAATCCAATGTTTCAACACCTTTAACAATAAGATGTATTAAAAACTTATAAAAGACCAATGTGAGAAAAATAGGGGTAGGTTATTTGTACTCTAAATTGACTTTGAACACTTCAATTTTGATAAAAATACTTTATAATAAATATTCCTCTTATAATTTATTAATAAAGATAATTTAATTTAATTTAATAGAATACTCCTATTGAATCCAATTATCCTATGATAAACCTAAAATTTCCTCAACATTAAATCTATTTCATCATCGAAAACAAAAAAAAATACTTAAGAACAAATTAGGAATGGCAATTAAATTCGGATCCAGCCTGGATCCAAATATGACAATTTGAGATCCGCACGGATTCGAATCCGGAGGCAAGTGCATCCTGAAAACTGAATATCCGATCCGAATAAATTTTATTTTAAATTAAAAATTATATTAAAGTATATATTAAAAATTAAATTAAAAAAATAAATTTTATTTGTGGATTTATGATGTTGTTGTACATTATTCATGTTGAATTATTAATTGTTGGATTATGATTGAATTTTATTTGATATTATTAGGTAAATTATTGAATTTTATTTAATTAAAAATATATATTAAAAATTAGATAAAAAATTAAAAATATATTTTATTTGTAGATTTATGATGTTGTTGTATATTATTCATGTTGAATTATTAATTCTTGGATTATGATTGAATTTTATTTTATATTATTAGGTAAATTATTGAACTTTATTTTAAATTAAAAATATATATTAAAAATTAAATAAAAATTAAATTTTATTTGTAGATTTATGAGATTATTGGATGTTATTCATGTTGAATTATTAATTGTTAAGTTATGATTGGATTTTATTTGATATTATTAGGCAAATTATTGAATTTTTACATTATATATTAAGTTATTTAATTTTAATTTTTGCAGATCTTGATATCCGGAATAAACGCCCACATCTGTTGTGGATATTACCCGCATCCGGATCTGCATCTTTTTTTTTACAGATCCAAATGTGGATCCGAATATAGAAATATAAATCCAAATCCGGATTCAGATTTTGCCATCCGTAGAACAAATAGAGTTGCCAACTACAAAAATTCAAAAATTTACTCATGGAAAAAAAAACTAATAGCAATATTGAAAAAGAAAAAGAAAGAAAAAAATAAAAAAATCAATTCCAAGAGAAATAGAAATTAGTAACTTCTTACTATTGATTGAACACTTCAATTAACAATATAGATTGGACTCCAGTGAAGATACGTAACTATAGAATGAATGTGACTTTATTTCTTTTTTTTTTCGTTTAAAGAAAGATTATTTAATTTTTATTTTTTGGAGAACTGATTTTTGTTAAGGGAGATTAACAGTTTTACTTAATTGAAATCAATGTACATTACTTCTTACTATTTTCATAATATCCAAAAACTCTCGTGATACCAAAAGTCTAAAAATTTAAAAGAAAAGAGGGATAAATGAGTTATTTACTTAATAATTTATTTTGAATATTTAAAATATATTTATTATAAGATTTTTTTTTAAAATAACAAAACGTACAATAAAAAATTTTATTATTAACTTTTGAGGAATGTTTTGGTATTTGAAAGAGTATGTAGAGAAAATTTTTCAAAATTTATTAAAAGAGTGTACAAAGTAAAAGGATGTTTAGAATAGAATTTGGAGTGAAAAAAAAAAACCTCATACTAAAAATAAATATTAAGTGTTTACAGTTGTAATGAGACTATAACTTAAAAAAAAAAAGAAAAAGAAAATTGAAGAGTCATGTTTACAGCTCATAAGGAAACCACAGAAGCCAGTTATAGTCAAGAAATGCCTAAGCTTTAAATCGAAGGAGCGTTTTAATTATTTGTTGTCGTATCAAATTGACCGAAGATTTTTTCCTCCAAAAAAAAAAAAGAACTAAAGTTTTTTTTAATTAAATTGAAGTTTTTCTTTTAATCTTCTTCCAAATTAAATTAAAGTGGGCAATGTGTTATTTTTGTTTTAAGAGAGTTGATAATATCTCTTGGTTGAAATCCTTCGCATGGGAATAAAAAATAATAATAATAACTTGATTAATTAAAAAAAATGATAGTCGGGTGCAATTGCATACGCTACATTAATTATCAAAACGGAGGTATGACTTTGAAGTAAAGGTTCATCTGATTAATGAGGGTTATGATCACGTGGTTGAATTGCCTAAACAAAAATTTTTCAGGAGAAAATGATGGGATTTTGTACTGATGCAGATCATAGATAGAATCAATTCATCAATTACATCTTTCCAGAAGGAAATTCAACCAACTCTGATACACAAAAAGCACCTTGAGTTATTATTATTATTATTATTACTTTAGAGAAATTCTATTAAAAAGTTAAAAATTGAGAAATGTCTTGTATGTTGGAGCAATGTTATTCTATAGTCAGCCAACTTTGTAAATGAAACTCAATATCTAACAGTTCATCAATCTGAATTCAGAGTAGCTTGCATTTAAATTCTTCTACTCATCATCATAAATTGACTCTGACCGCCTACTTTAAGCATATATATATATATATATATCTTTATAAGTAAGTCTCTGTCTAGCATTTTGTCATGCTTGCAAGTCAAGTTACTCAATGGGACTTCCTACTAAATAGCACCTGAGATAGAAACCATTTGCGCTCTAAATTGAGCATCTATATATCTTTAGTCATTGAGCAAAACTGACGATGCTACAGCTTCTTAGTCACATTGAAATGTACTTATTGTAGAATTATGATCTGCAATGAGCTGATTTCAACAGCTCTAGGGTAACCCAACAGCTAAATATCCCAATAATTAGTATATAAATAGCATCAATGTATTGAAGTTGTATAGAGATTTCATATTTGACTTTTCATCTTCTCTTAAAATCTCATAACTAATTTGACTATTATTACACAATCAATTTGTAACCATTCATCAAAAGACTCACTATCTTCTCTAATTAAAATTATTCTTGATCATAAATTATGCAATAATTTATCAATATTTTTAATTAGTCTTCTCCTCTTCCTCACCTTAACTTATAAATAGCAACAAAACATATGATATCCCACATGAACAAAAACACAACACAAAAGAAAAAAAAATGGCAGTGGCTCTAAAGCATGTGTATTTCATTTTGGCCCTCACTTGTCTGATCATGGCAAATATTGCAGATGCAACCAGCAGGAATGATCACCTCAACAACAATATGAAACCAGGCTACAATCTTGCAACAAGACTTGAAGATAGCAGAGGTCTAATGGAGTGTTGGAACGCGTTAATGGAGCTGAAATCCTGCTCAAATGAGATTATTATATTCTTCCTTAATGGCCAGGCTGATATTGGCCCTGACTGTTGCCGCGTTATTGATATCATCACTCGTAATTGCTGGCCTACCATGCTCACCTCCCTCGGATTCACTGCCGAAGAAGGGAACATACTGAGAGGCTACTGTGATGCATCTTCTGCTCCTTCTCCAGGTGGCCCCGCGGTTATATATCAGCCTCATGTTTCCAAGGTTTTGACTTAAACAAGGTGCATCTATGGCACTTCTATTTCCATGGTGTTAATTTAGTTAATGCAATTTTAAATAATTAAAAGGGTTTTTTGGTTCTAGCTTTGCTTTATTTTTGGTGTTTTTTTATGGAAGTCTTGCCTCTTGATCTACGGTTTCTTGTGTGGAGATGATCATCTAGTTTAATTTGGTTTCTTGTCGTGTTAAATTCTGCTCATATAGAATACAATATGGCTTACACTAAAAATCAGAATGGAATTGTAGTAATGCAAAATCAAGAGACTGAATTACACGATATAGACTAATAAGTCTATTTTGACAACGTACGTTGAAAAACAGACTGATAATATATAACGTTTTCCAATCTCTCTATTTATAAACTTTTCTGAATATGTATTATAACATGGCAATTGACGGATGGTTGCAAATTTTGTACCCTCGATAATTAATTAAATCCAATTAGGGTTCATTTTTATTTTTCAGAATAACTTTATGATAGTAAAATTGGTTTCAGAGTTGGAAATGTGCTTGTCATTCAAATGAAAGAAATAGCAGGAGAACCAAAGGCTTGTAAAGAGCCCCTAAAGTATCCCCCCAAAAAGTTATTACATTATCAATCGGACAAGACTATTGGCTTAAATCCCCAAAATTTGCATAATCAATCAAATTAAATTACACTACGTCACTATGTGTGCATGTGGGTAAATACAGTTGATTTATAAATTACACAAGGAAGAATCATGTATTGTTATTGAAATTTAGAAATTCGTTTCTTGTGCAAGAAAACTTTCAAATTAAGATAAGTGAACTTTTCTTCTGTCAGCTGTTAATGACTCGTGACATTATTAGCAGTTACAGTTACCTCCATTAATGTTACATATGGGAATTGAGTGGTTACATCTTATTAAAATTAAGTGATTTATTAAGTCAGTTTCATGCCGTAACCTGACATCAAAATTGAATTCTCATGGACATCATAAAAAGCAACAAACTGTGAGTCTGTGATTATTCAGAATCTAGTAGAAGAAACGGAGCTGTTTTGCCACTTCGTTTGTTAGAATGTGAGTATTGACTATTGAGAGCAAAGACTTGAAAATAAGAAATAACTAGGACCATAATAGCTTTGGGATCAAGAAAAATTTATTGATTAATCGAAGTATAATTTAGTAAGTTAACCCTAAGTTAGGGACTAGCAAAATTTATTATTCAATTAAAATACTAATTAATAGAGTATTAATTTAATTGAGGTTGTATTCTCATAATTCATAGAAGGTTCAATTTCTCGTATGATGGAGTGGAATTAGAAATGACATTGTTTGATAATGATGTTAACTACAAATCAGCTCAACAGCAAAATATTCAGGAGTCAGCCTGTCAACCATTCCCATGCCATACGGACTCTGTTTTCAATTTAGCTAAGGCTTGATTGGAAGGAATCAGAAGAATGTAAAGTTGAGTCTTTTTATTTCTTCAATCTCAGTCTTTGCAGTACTCAGTGACCTGCTTGAATCAGTTTTGGCACTTGCAGATTGTGAAATAGCCAGAGAAGAACTGCAAGTCTCCAAATCTGTTTCCATTGGCAAACCGTTGATGTAGTAAGCCTTAAGCATCGCATTCAGGAGTTGAAACTTTCATGTCCTTCCCTGATTTAGACAGCTCATTAAATATTTCTCTGGCCCTTGAAACACTGTCACAATATCCATACTAATGAGACACTCACATGTGACAACTTCATTGCAGTCATCTTTTGAAGAACATATTAGGCTTTCCCGAGAAGCCTTCCTTGCAAGTAATCCTTTTCAATATGCATATATAGAATAGGAGAAATTCTTCTGTACATAGAAGGCCTAAAATCAGGCTTCCCTAGCATGGGAAGTAGCAAATTCCCAGCACTTTTCCTTGTGAATTATGATCACCTGAGAAGTGCATGAGCTGCAAAGCGTGATAGGTAATAATAATAGATTGTACCACCTAAATTTGGCCTTGACGAAACCCCACCACCCGTAAGTCTGCAACCAATTAACCTTGTAACCTATTCTCTTCCGCATTCACAAACTCTTGAAGCTTTTTTCTTCTTTATCGGCGCCAAGCTACCCAAGTCTTCCACTGCGGCGAATCCGCTTACCATTTAGCTGCCTCGATAATATATTCGCATTTGGCAGTAACATATTCTCGTAAACATAAAGGCAATATACTAATCAAAAACCTCTTGAATAAGCAAATAATCAATCACTGGAAAAATGGTTCCAATTCAGTTGCTTTTTCCATGCCTTACCTCCTTTTTCTTTTTTTGGTAAAAGAACGAGCGTATCAACATGCCTTACCTCCTTTTACCAAAAAATAAAACAGACATGTAGCTTTAAGAGTTTTTATAAGACGACAAATCGTCAATAGTAAGCACGGGGGATAGGAATGGTAATGGGCACAGCTTGCAGCGGTTTGCCATTACCAAACCCGAAAAAAAAAAACAGGTATACGGAAACCACAGTTATACGGGTTTTTATGAGACATGTTTACAGCTCATACGGAAACCACAGAAGCCAGTTATAGTCAAGAAATGCCTAAGCTTCAAATCGAAGGAGCGTCTTAATTATTTGTTGTCGTATCAAATTGACCGGAGATTCCCCACCGACCCACCCCTTAAGTTAGGCGGACCCTATGTGAGAGAGATTGTGATTTCCTTATGGATGATGTAGATTTAATCATTTAATTTGTCAATACTTTTAATGCCCAAGGTACAGATAAAAAATCAACATATGGAATAGCCGACTTCATTTTTAGTAACTGATTTTTGCCTCCCGCCCCCCCAAAAAAAAAAAAAGAACTAAAGTTTTTTTAAAGTTTTTCTTTTAATCTTCTTCCAAATTAAATTAAAGTGCGCAATGTGTTATTTTTGTTTTAAGAGAGTTGATAATATCTCTTGGTTGAAATCCTTCGCATGGGAATAAAAATAACGTGATTAATTTAAAAAAATGATAGTCGTGTGCAATTACATACGTTATATTAATTATCAAAATGGAGAAATGACTTCGAAGTAAAGATTCATGTGATTAATGAACGTTATGATCGCGCGGTTCAATTGCCTAACAAAAAGTTTTGAGGTGAAAATGATGGGATTTTGTACTGATATAAATCATAAACAGAACCAATTCATCAATTACATCTTTCCAGAAGGAAATTGCGTCTAAACAGGCTGTTTCATGAGAAATTCAACCAACTCTAATACACAAAAACACCTTGAGTTATTATTATTATTATTACTTTAGAGAAATTCTATTAAAAAGTTAAAAATTGATAAATGTCTTGTATGTTGGAGCAATGTTATTCTATAGTCAGCCAACTTTGTAAATGAAACTCAATATGTAAAAGTTCATCAATCTGAATTCAGAGTAGCTTGCATTTAAATTCTTCTACTCATCATCATAAATTGACTCTGACCGCCTTGTTTAAGCATTAAATATATATATACATATATATATATATCTTTATAAGTAAGTCTCTGTCTAGCATTTTGTCATGATTGCAAGTCAAGTTACTCAATGGGACTTCCTACTAAATAGCACCTGAGATAGAAACCATTTGCGCTCTAAATTCAGCATCTATATATCTTTAGTCATTGAGCAAAACTGACGATGCTACAGCTTCTTAGTCACATTGAAATGTACTTATTGTAGAATTATGATCTGAAATGAGCTGATTTCAACAGCTCTAGGGTAACCCAACAGCTAAATATCCCAATAATTAGTATATAAATAGCATCAATGTATTGAAGTTGTATAGAGATTTCATATTTGACTTTTCATCTTCTCTTAAAATCTCATAATTAATTTGACTATTATTACACAATCAATTTGTAACTATTCATCAAAAGACTCACTATCTTCTCTAATTAAAATTATTCTTGATTATAAATTACGCAATAATTTATCAATATTTTTAATCAGTCTTCTCCTCTTCCTCACCTTAACTTATAAATAGCAACAAAACATATGATATCCTACATGAACAAAAACACAACACAAAAGAAAAAAAAATGGCAGTGGCTCTAAAGCATGTGTATTTCATTTTGGCCCTCACTTGTCTGATCATGGCAAATATTGCAGATGCAACCAGCAGGAATGATCACCTCAACAACAATATGAAACCAGGCTACAATCTTGCAACAAGACTTGAAGCTAGCGGAGGTCTAACAGAGTGCTGGAACGCGTTAATGGAGCTGAAATCCTGCTCAAATGAGATTATTATATTCTTCCTTAATGGCCAGGCTGATATTGGCCCTGACTGTTGCCGCGTTATTGATATCATCACTCGTAATTGCTGGCCTACCATGCTCACCTCCCTCGGATTCACTGCCGAAGAAGGGAACATACTGAGAGGCTACTGTGATGCATCTTCTGCTCCTTCTCCAGGTGGACCCGCGGTTATATATCAGCCTCATGTTTCCAAGGTTTTGACTTAAACAAGGTGCATCTATGGCACTTCTATTTCCATGGTGTTAATTTAGTTAATGCAATTTTAAATAATTAAAAGGGTTTTTTGGTTCTAGCTTTGCTTTATTTTTGGTGTTTTTTTATGGAAGTCTTGCCTCTTGATCTACGGTTTCTTGTGTGGAGATGATTATCTAGTTTAAATTGGTTTCGTGTCGTGTTAAATTCTGCTCATATAGAATACAATATGGCTTACACTAAAAATCAGAATGGAATTGTAGTAATGCAAAATCAAGAGACTGAATTACACGATATAGACTAATAAGTCTATTTTGACAACGTACGTTGAAAAACAGACTGATAATATATAACGTTTTCCAATCTCTCTATTTATAAACTTTTCTGAATATGTATTATAACATGGCAATTGACGGATGGTTACAAATTTTGTACCCTCAATAATTAATTAAATCCAAGTAGGGTTCATTTTTATTTTTCAGAGTAACTTTATGATAGTAAAATTGGTTTCAGAGTTGGAAATGTGCTTGTCATTCAAATGAAAGAAATAGCAGGAGAACCAAAGGCTTGTAAAGAGCCCCTAAAGTATCCCCCCAAAAAGTTATTACATTATCAATCGGACAAGACTATTGGCTTAAATCCCCAAAATTTGCATAATCAATCAAATTAAATTACACTACGTCACTACGTGTGCGTGCGGGTAAATACAGTTCATGTATAAATTACACAAGGAAGAAACATGTATTGTGATTGAAATTTAGAAATTCGTTTCTTGTGCAAGAAAAATTTGAAATTAAGGTAAGTGAACTTTTCTTCTTTCAGCTGTTAATGACTCGTGACATTATTGGCAGCTACACTTACCTCCATAAATGTTACACATGGGAATTGAGTGGTTACATCTTATTAAAATTAAGTGATTTATTAAGTCAGTTTCATGCCGTAACCTGACATCAAAATTGAATTCTCATGGACATCATAAAAAGCAACAAACTGTGAGTCTGTGATTATTCAGAATCTAGTAGAAGAAACGGAGCTGTTTTGCCACTTCGTTTGTTAGAATGTGGGTATTGACTATTGAGACCAAAGACTTGAAAATAAGAAATAACTAAAACCATAATAGCTTTGGGATCAAGAAAAATTTATTGATTAATCGAATTATAATTTAGTAAGTTAACCCTAAGTTAGGGACTAGCAAAATTTATTATTCAATTAAAAAACTAATTTATAGAGTATTAATTTAATTGAGGTTGTATTCTCATAATTCATAGAAGGTTCAATTTCTCGTATGATGGAGTGGAATTAGAAATGACATTGTTTGATAATGATATTAACAGCTCAACAGCAAAATATTCAGGAGTCAGCCTGTCAACCATTCCCATGCCATACGGACTCTGTTTTCAATTTAGCTAAGGCTTGATTGGAAGGAATCAGAAGAATGTAAAGTTGAGTCTTTTTATTTCTTCAATCTCAGTCTTTGCAGTACTCAGTGACCTGCTTGAATCAGTTTTGGCACTTGCAGATTGTGAAATAGCCAGAGAAGAACTGCAAGTCTCCAAATCTGTTTCCATTGGCAAACCGTTGATGTAGTAAGCCTTAAGCATCGCATTCAGGGGTTGAAACTTTCATGTCCTTCCCTGATTTAGACAGCTCATTAAATATTTCTCTGGCCCTTGAAACACTGTCACAATATCCATACTAATGAGACACTCACATGTGACAACTTCATTGCAGTCATCTTTTGAAGAACATATTAGGCTTTTCCCGAGAAGCCTTCCTTGCAAGTAATCCTTTTCAATATGCATATATAGAATAGGAGAAATTCTTCTGTACATAGAAGGCCTAAAATCAGGCTTCCCTAGCATGGGAAGTAGCAAATTCCCAGCACTTTTCCTTGTGAATTATGATCACCTGAGAAGTGCATGAGCTGCAAATCGTGATAGGTAATAATAATAGATTGTACCACCTAAACTTGGCCTTGACGAAACCCCGCCACCCGTAAGTCTGCAACCAATTAACCTTGTAACCTATTCTCTTCCGCATTCACAAACTCTTGAAGCTTTTTTCTTCTTTATCGGCGCCAAGCTACCCATGTCTTCCACTGCGGCGAATCCGCTTACCATTTAGCTGCCTCAATAATATATTCGCATTTGGCAGTAATATATTTCTGTTCTTTATCTATTTGTACTGGGCACATCCAGAGCCTCAAAATCTGTAGTGTATTTATTGACACATGGCTTGGTGTAAGTGACCAAACTTTATGGTACTTACAGCTATGTTCTACTAGATTGTAAAAGAAATATGTGCATACATCTGCGGCTAAGATACTTATATATATACACACACATAAATGCACACGTTATATTAAAATATAAGCAAATCTAGTTTTAAGTTAAAATAATCAGCAATCTTTGTGCAACTAACCAATGAATTAACTTTTATTTCAAATAAGGGTCATTATTGATAGAGTTGGCAAAACATGAGAGAAATTCCAAGACTTACGTAGACAGACGAGAATCTCAGAAGACAAAACAGAAACCAAACAACACGAAACAAGAAACCTTTAACTTGAAACTGGAGAGGCAGCTGGAGGATTAGTTGATGCATGGCAGCAGCTTTTTAGTATTAATTTGGCTTTGTCGGATGAGAGGCCCAGTGAAGTAGGCATGGAAGGCCAACATTCATGCATAATGGTGCAAATGGTACGGCATGCGACATTCAGGGGCACGATCAGTCTTGCCAGAAACAAAAAAAATGAACAATGTATTTCGAGAAAGAATTAACTGCAAAACTGAGATCCAGCCTTCAAATAGGCCATTTTTATTGATGGCATCAAGCCTCGTTGTGCTTGAGGGGAAGCTCCCTGGATGTGGTTGCATATGGATATGATGATGACATGAGGCATGCCAAAACCGAAAGAAGAAGCACATTTTTGAGAGCCATGTTGATCAGATAATAGTCTTTGATTTTCTATTTTTATTTTTATTAAGAGAAATACAAAAAGATGAAGAGAAGTTGAATCTCTATGAGGGTTTTATGGAGAATGGAGGAAAGAGAGAGGACTGTGAAGTAAAATTGTAACAACACAAGTTTGTTAAATTAATAAGTTTGTATGAAGTTGACTAGAGATCATAGCTTTCCATCTAGTAAATAAAATCGACTGATTTACACCCAATATCAAAGGATAGCAAAACGGCACAGCATAATATTTCATTAAAACATATACAAAGTACAACACAGCTATAAGATATATGGATCTAATGGCAATATTCAATTTGCTCTAAAGGCTGTTATCAAATGTCCTTTCCACATATAGGACAGCTTCACCTGTCTTCGTGCCCAATCATATGCTGCTGATATACAAAGGACTCCTGCTGACGGGGGCTTGGTGTAGAGGAGCTCACTGAAACGTTTCATTCGAGCAGTTAGTTCATTGCATCAAACAATTGATTCTGACAACAAATATCCTCAAACATGCTACTTCCATTTAACAAAATCTCTTATTTGAAATCAAATCTTTAATCTCACAGTAAGCTTCACCAATAATTAACTTAATAACAAGGAATAAATTCATCAATGGGATCGAAACATAAAGTAAATCAACTTACCGTAACATAAGTTGTCCCATTTGAGCGTAGGTTACGTTCAATCCTCCAATTTGCTGCAGTGAGATGGAGTTTATAAAATGTATAATTATGTAAA
Organism: Citrus medica; assembly: GCA_002013955.2. Classification (NCBI taxonomy): domain Eukaryota; kingdom Viridiplantae; phylum Streptophyta; class Magnoliopsida; order Sapindales; family Rutaceae; genus Citrus; species Citrus medica. Next base: position 97,309 of record MKYO02026795.1, on the reverse strand, counting down.
TTTTCTTGTAATTCTATTAATAAACTCCCTGTTGCATCAAAGTAAAATGAAAATAGACATATGGCGACAGTGCATGACTTCATGTTCATGGCATGTACTGTGCCTAATGAAGCAAGAAATTAAAACACATTTTACTATTGTTTATGTCAAATATCAAAAGACATTATAAAGTTTTCTTTTTATGTTAAGAGAGCAGATCATTGAGAGTTATAGGGCAATACTTAAAGTACAAAACAAAATCTGAGCTTTTTTTTTTTTTTAATCATACCTTCATCACTGGTGGTTTATAGATTATTTCCCATTTAGATATTAAAATCAGCGAAAATCTGAAGTAAAGAAGGACTCGTGATGCAACATGCATCTTCATGTATATCATGCCCAAAAAGTTTGCATTATGAAATTTGAAAATCCTTATATCTTACCTTCCTATTTCTGGTAAATCGCTAATTCGATATTATCGAACTTAATTTTTTTTATAACTTTTGTTTCTTCTTCTTCTTCATCTTCTCCTTCTCGTTCAACAACTTCAACCATGATTTTTATGAAATGTTATCTAAAGACGAATATTTATGAAGTTTTACAAATTGGAAAATGAGTTCTTGTGTAAAATGTGAATGATCAAGAGAGCCTCTAGAATTATTTATAAGAAGAAAAGTAGTGGTTTAGAGGGTATTAAATATGAAAAGGAAAAAAAAAAGGTTAAATTCTAAAGAATCCGTTATATAACCTAACATAGAGTAAAAGAATCTGAATTCCGAAGGATCCGTGAAATAATCTAAATAGAGTAAAAGATCTAAATCCTAAGAGTCCGTTTTATAATCTGACATATAGTAAAAGTTTAAATCCCGAAGAATTTGTCATATAATCTAACACATAGTAAAAAATCTAAACCCTAAAAAATATAGCATATGATTCTGATATTTGGCATAGTAGTAAATGATATGGCCTGTAATTAAAAATTATAATCTGATATATAACCTCGCATGTAATATAAATGTTATTGTCAAATAAAAAATTGTATTTACATGAATTAGAATCCTCTCTTAGGTAGCATTTGTTTTTTTATCTGAAATCTAAATAGATCTTAATTTTTTTAAAGTCTGAATGGGTCTGATTACAAAAATCTAAATGACATGTTTGTTTTTCTTTTTTAAATATCTGAATATAAGTGTCATCTTGTTTATTTTTACAATAAAAAAATATCTTAAACTCGGTTATTTGACATTTGTGTCTAGGTAAATTAAAACAAAAAAGGATTAGATTTTATAGTTTAGGAAATAAGTTATTTTACAAAGATATTTTTGGAATATAATATTTACTTGTCATTTAGACCTTTTTTCCATTCAGATAAAAGTCACAAAAGTTTACTTGTTCTATTCAGATGCAAATGTCTGAAAATTAGACATAAGTTACAAAAAACAAACAAATAAATTTTAAAAAATGTCTGAAATTAATAAAATTTCAAACTTCAGACATTTATCAAACAACCTCTTAGTTTAAGCGTTTTCCTTATATTCGTTAACCAATTTATGTAGACCAAAAAACTATAAAAGTTTAGATTTGCGAAAAAAATTAATTATGAACCAACTTGTTTATGACAAGTTTAGTTGATCGAACAATTATGTCAAGTTGACCTGCCAATTCATTCAAGATTGTATAACAAATTGAGAAACTCAAAATATATTTATAACTATATGAGAAGAACAACTAGTGAACAGTAATATCCACCATATAGTTAGCACGTAAACACATGGTCGAATTCTGTGACACTATATGTTAAAATGATCGAAACAATATCACGTAACACTATCTTTCACTATAAAATAACCATCATTGTCCACTAAATCACTACTCTAATGATATGTTTAAGGAGATTGTCAATTTCCCCCATACTGAAATCAATACATATCACTTACCCCTACTGTTTTTATAATAACCAATAACCCCCAACCAACATAAATTAACCCTTTTATTCATATTTATTATAAATTAAATAAAAAATAAAAATTTAAGTACTAAAAATAATAAATATACATTTTGATGTAAATAATAATAATAATATATTTTTCTTGTACTTTTCATTATTTTATATATTTATTATAAGAAAATTTTTGTAAAATAACAAAAAGTATAAGAAAATATCTTATTATTAATTTTTTATTCACATTGAAACATATATTTCTTATTTTTGGTGCATAAATTTTTATTTTAATTTCCATTTATATGATTTATTTAATTTATGACAAATATGAATAAAAATGTATTTAAAAATAAGAGTACTATTGTAAAATTATGTTGTTATAGGGGTTATTGGTTGTTATAAAAACAATAAAGAGGTAAATGATATATATTGATTTCAGTAAGGGGAATTTATGATGGGTGTCGAAGCCAACAAAAATAAATTCCTACTCTAAATAAATTGTGTATAGTGATTGAGCAGGGTCGTGTCCACAGAGATCGGTAATTATTTAAATCCTTTTAAAACGTAAAACGTAAAATGGGGGAATTGTTGACAATAATAAAAATCAAATTAAAAATAACAAGAATGCAAATTAAAGTTGTAATTCAAATTGGAGAAAGCTCTGGTTGAAGGAATTAACTCAGCTTGATTCGACTACTGATCATTGATTCAAATATAGATTATTATTACTCATGAATAGACCGGTTATAGCTACTGAGACCCTCTAATAGCCAATCTCTCCTTAACTAGTCGATAACCAAGGTACGACCGTTGGTTATTTCCCTAATCAATAGACAACCCTAGATACGATCATAGGATTTAATCAATTGACAGCCTGAAAAACCAGAGAGACCCAAATCCTAATCAACACATATGATGATTCATTTAAATTAGATTGTTTATTCTCACAACACAACTCTCTGCTATGTTATTTGTCACAAACATTAAATTCTTCATACGATGAATCCTTTAATTGACAATAGATTAAGTTGATAATTAAATAGTGGCCAATTACCTAATTAACAAACATAATCATGAAACTAATTCAGAGAATAAACAAATACCCAAAAAGTAATAAAACAATTAAAGCATAAGAAAGATCTCACAGTAGTGATGAATCAAAGCTTCATTAACCTTCAACCAGAAAAATAAGTTTAGTTCTTCATAGAGAGAAGAGAAAAATTAGATCTAGGGTTTCTTTTTTCTTCTCCAATCCAAAATCCGCTTTTTTCACAATAGATTCCTCCCTTAAATACTCTCTCTCTCTTCTCTTTTAGAATTCTATTTAAAATAAAATACTAATATCTGAAATATTAAATTCGTAATTACAAAAATAACCAAAAATACAAAACACGTTAAACTAAAAACTGCAGGTCCGCAGTTGACAGCACGCGCCCACGCCTTATCAACAAAGTTCTTCTGACGCTCATAATTTCTCCAAGAGAACAATCCTCCTTAAACATCATCTTTTAGCTCAATTTTATCACCAATCAATAGAATTGCACCTACAAAAGTAAAACACAAGTAAAACATTATTATTAAGTGCAAAACATCGATATTAAGGGAAGTAAACAATGCAAAACTAGTGCATAAATTGCACTCTAACAAATTCCCCCACACCAAGATGATGCTTGTCCTCAAGCATATAACTCAAGACTAATCCCAAATCTCCACTCAATTCTCATCTCAACTCATCCAAAAATAATTTTAAGCAAGCATACCTCAAGAAATTAAGTCGATCAACATTCGAGAGACAAGGATTTTAAAGCATAGAATCTCATAAGATAGAATAAGAACATTCAACCACCAAGAAGATCCATTCAAAATTCAAGTGCAACAAGATGTAATAGCCCTCTCAATAACTTCACTCCATGCACTCAAAGTGTTTAGGGTGTCATTTATCCACTCAAATCAAATCAAAGAATGCTATTACCATAAGCTTGCTCATATATCACATCTCAATCCACAAAACATGAATAAAATGCAAAAATCTAAGGGTCTTAAAAGGGTTGTAATGGGGTTAAATGGGTTAAATGAAAAAGAAAGGTTTACGAAAGAAAAAGAGATCAAAATGAGAAGAATGAACTCATTGAATGAACTTATGATATCAAAATGCTTATTTCTACTCAAGTCACCAAGAATGTAAACATTTTTTTTTCTCGATTTTTTTTCGGTTCTTTTTTTTTCGATTTTTCTTTTTCTTTTTTTTTTCTTTTTTTTCATTTTTTCATTTTTTCATTTTTTTTTGTTTTTTTTCGAATTAAACAAAAGATACGAACCTTGCACAATTTAATTCAAGCATAATGCTTGTTGATCTAATTGAGAAACTTCAATACAAGGTAGAAAAAGCAACAAAATATATCCACACAATGAGTCCAAAAATCTCCTTAAATTGAGGCTCAAAAAAGAAGAAAAATGGTTAAGTAGACGGAGAGAATTAGATGGGTAATGGTTAAGGCTCAAACAAAGGTAGCAAATAAAGGTCTTCGGGTAGAGAAAAAGGAAAATGCGAGAATAGAAAAATGGTAAATGGTTTGCCCTTATCATTTTAATGCCTAAAATCCCGTAATGTGGCTTCAACATGCATAAGAAAGCAAGTTCTAGAATAAACAAACTAGGATTGATATTCACATAACAAAAATAATTAGAGCAAAGTGGTTGCTCATAGGCTCAAATCCTCACAAAGTTGGTAAATTTGCCATCAAATCATGTACACTCTTCAAATGAATCAACCATCAATAGTGGTGTAGAATGAGAAGAAGGTATGAATGAGATATAAAAGGAAAGGTAAAAATGATAATAAGCCAGAAAGATGTATGTAGTAAAAAAAAATGAAAGATAAAATGTGAGTGATGAAAGAGTATGATAGAAAAAAAATATAAGTAGAGTGAAAACAATAATTCCAGACATCAATAATGCAAAAATCCCTCCCCCACACCAAGAACTTACATTGTCCCCAATGTAAGATAATCAAAGCTCACATAAAAATTAAAACGTAAGGATAAAAGATTAAAGGCAAAAACTTCCCTGAATTGTGAGCTTTGATCCTCATAACGTCTATGGGCTTGGCGGGAATGGTGGGATAAATCCCACACTCTTGAAGTATGCGGCCAAATTCTGCTCCATCTTGTCACGAATTTCGATTCACGCGGCTGGAATGCAGGTCGTAGGCTGGTTGTGGACTATTGCTGCTCGACTGGAGCTTGCGGGTACACGGCTGCTGGTTCAGTTGCGCGCGGATGGGACTGATGCTGCGAACTGGTGACGCTGGATCTGCGTGTTGCGGCTGTTGCTGCGCGCTGGGGGATTGCTGGTGCGCGCGTTGGTGACGCTTGTTGCGTTGCGTGCTCGGGCTGGGGCTGGAGCTGGTTCGCGCTGCGCTCGCGGGACTGATGCGCTGCGCGATGGTGATGGCTGGAGCTTTCTGCGCCCGGGCTGGTTGCGTTGCAGGTGGGACTGATGCGGCTGCTGCTGCTGGAGAAGAAAACAAGTTCTAGAAAATTAGGGATTTTGTGAACAGTGAAATTTTTTTTTTTTTGAACAGTGATTTTTGAAATTTTTTTTAATAAATAAATATATAAAAGAAAGAAAAAAAGAAAATCTCTTTTTTTGTTTTTTTAAAAATAAATAAATAGAAAATAAAATAAATTTTTTTTTGAATCACTTGAGACACTAAAAATTTCAGAAGTACTTTTCTAATAAGCACGTGGGCACGCCTTAAAACCATTTTACTTTAAAAATCACAGAAGTACTTATTAGTTAAGACGTGGGCACGCCTTATCAAAAATTTTCTTCTGACCAAAATAAGCAAACACATTATTTTTTAAAAAAATCTGAATCAAAATTAAAAGAAGATATGACAAAAACCAAAATAAATAAATCATTTGGGTTGCCTCCCAAAAAGCGCCTTTGTTTTATGTCTTTGGCTAGACACATTTATGCATCAATCTCCATAATTGGGACTCTCGAGAGCCACATCCTCTACAATATTAACCGAAAAACCTTCATAAAAAGGTTTTAAGCGATGACCATTAACCTTAAAAACTTTGTCAGAGGTCGGACTCCGAATCTCAACTGCACCATGAGGAAAAACATTAGTAACAATAAAAGGTCCAACCCAGCAAGAACGTAATTTACCCGGAAAAAGTTTAAGCTTAGAATGAAAAAGAAGAACTTTTTGACCAACAGAGAACTCCTTTCTCAAAATCATTCTGTCATGAAATGTCTTCGTCTTTTCCTTGTAAAAAACTTCCTGCGCTATAGGGTTAATAGCATCCACAGAAAATACCGAATGTTCCTCACTAGGATATTTCATGGCATCATTCATATTGAATTCTATAACCTTTCCATCAAACTCCATAGTGAGAGTCCCTTTATGTACATCCATTTTAGTCATAGCAGTCTTAAGAAAAGGTCTTCCTAGCAAAATTGGGACAGAATTAGAGGAGTTATCATCTTCCATATCAAGTACATAAAAATCAGCAGGAAAAACCAACTCATTAACTTGTACTAAGACATCTTCTAATACCCCATCAGGATATGCATTAGACCTATCAGCTAGTTGAATTATCACGCCAGTTTCTTTTAATGGACCAACATTCAAAGATGAATAAATGGAACGAGGCATGACATTAATAGAAGCTCCTAGATCTAACATAGCCTTTTCAACTTTGACATTACCAATTTTGCAAGGGATAGTAAACATACCTGGATCCTTGCAATTAGGTGGTAGTTTCTTTTGGAGAACTGCTGAAACATTCTCCCCCATATGAACTTTTTCATCTCCTCTTAATTTTCTCTTAGAGGTGCATAGTTCCTTAAGGACTTTAGCATATCGAGGTATTTGTTTTATAGCATCTAATAAAGGAATATTTACCTCAACCTTGCGAAATGTCTCAAGGATGTCTTTCTCTTGTTCCTCCTTCTTGGATTTTGCAAACCGGCTTGGAAAAGGAGGAGGTATCACAATAGGTAGGGGTTTCGCTCTGGTGGGTTGTGCATCTTGAGATTGAGGCATCAATTCATTCTTCTCAAGCTCATCTTCTACATGCTCTGTCACTTTCTTACTAGGCTCTTGCAACTCCTTCCCACTTCTAAGGATGACAGCACTAACGTTTTGCTTTGGATTCACCTCAGATTGTGAAGGCAATCTCCCTAATACTTGAGACTCCAGACGGCTCACTGTAGTCGCCAATTGACTCATTTGGTTCTCCAAGTTCTGAATGCTTGCTGTAGTTGCCTGCTGAAATTGTTGAGTGTTAGTCGCAAGCGATTTAACAATTTCTTCAAGAGATATACCTGACTTGGAGGTTGACTGTGGAGGTGCTGGTTGTCTTGGTGGATACTGTTGTGGGAATCCTGACGGCCTAACTCCATAGCTGAAGTTGGGATGATCCTTCCATCCCGGATTGTATGTTTGTGCATAAGGATCATACCTCCTCTGAGGCATGCCTGGAAATCCTCCAACTGCATTGGCTTGTTCAACGGGTTCTTCTTGAAGTGTAGGACACATATCAGTTGAATGACCCATATTGTAACAAATACCACAAGTCTTCACCTGTTGCACATTACCTACAACAAACTTTTCCACAAGAGAAGTGAGTTTATCTAAACGTTGTTCAACAGAAGAAATATTTACCTCATTCACCTTCCTTGAAGTGGGATCTTGCCTGCTGCCAAATTGTTGTGCGTTGGCAGCCATATTTGATATCAACTCCCTTGCTTGAGTAGGAGTCTTGTTCACCAACACGCCTCCACTAGCAGCATCTATCATACTTCTATCCATCAATGATAGTCCTTCGTAAAAATATTGAATAAGAAGTTGATCAGAAATCTGATGCTGAGGACAGCTGGCACACAATTGTTTGAATCGCTCCCAATACTCATACAAAGTCTCCCCAGGAAGTTGTCTAATCCCACAAATGTCTTTTCTGATGTTGGCAGCTCTTGAAGCAGGAAAGTACTTCTCGAGGAACTGCTTCTTCAAATCATTCCACGTTGTAATCGATCCAGGAGGCAAGTAATACAACCAGTCTTTAGCTAGCCCATCTACAGAGAACGGAAAAGCACGCAGCTTAATCTGCTCTTCAGTCACGCCTTGTGGTCTCATACTTGAACACACAACATGAAACTCCTTAAGATGTTTATGAGGATCTTCACCTGCAAAACCATGAAACTTGGGTAATAAATGAATAAGACCAGACTTTAATTCAAAATTTACCTCCAAGTCTACATATTGAATGCAGAGTGGTTGTTGATTCAAGTCTGGTTCAGCTAACTCTCTAAGAGTTCTTTCTACAGGTGCAGCTCTATCCATCACTTGTTCTTCTGAATCGCTAGATGATTCAACTAAATCAGGCACCGTATCTGTTTCAGAAAGCAAAGGCGACGAGGATCGTTGCTTAGCTCGCTTTGTCTGCTGTCTCAGCTGGCGAGCTGTCTTCTCAATTTCAGGATCAAACGAAAGTGTACCTGTACGAGAAGAACGAACCATACACCAAGTAAAACGTAAAAAGGATTAAATAAATGACACCAATCCCCGGCAACGGCGCCAAAATTTGATGGGTGTCGAAGCCAACAAAAATAAATTCCTACTCTAAATAAATTGTGTATAGTGATTGAGCAGGGTCGTGTCCACAGAGATCGGTAATTATTTAAATCCTTTTGAAACGTAAAACGTAAAATGGGGGAATTGTTGACAATAATAAAAATCAAATTAAAATAACAAGAATGCAAATTAAAGTTGTAATTCAAATTGGAGAAAGCTCTGGTTGAAGGAATTAACTCAGCTTGATTCGACTACTGATCATTGATTCAAATATAGATTATTATTACTCATGAATAGACCGGTTATAGCTACTGAGACCCTCTAATAGCCAATCTCTCCTTAACTAGTCGATAACCAAGGTACGACCGTTGGTTATTTCCCTAATCAATAGACAACCCTAGATACGATCATAGGATTTAATCAATTGACAGCCTGAAAAACCAGAGAGACCCAAATCCTAATCAACACATATGATGATTCATTTAAATTAGATTGTTTATTCTCACAACACAACTCTCTGCTATGTTATTTGTCACAAACATTAAATTCTTCATACGATGAATCCTTTAATTGACAATAGATTAAGTTGATAATTAAATAGTGGCCAATTACCTAATTAACAAACATAATCATGAAAATAATTCAGAGAATAAACAAATACCCAAAAAGTAATAAAACAATTAAAGCACAAGAAAGATCTCACAGTAGTGATGAATCAAAGCTTCATTAACCTTCAACCAGAAAAATGGGTTTAGTTCCTCATAGAGAGAAGAGAAAAATTAGATCTAGGGTTTCTTTCTTTTTCTCCAATCCAAAAATATCCCCTTTTTCACAATAGATTCCTCCCTTAAATACTCTCTCTCTCTTCTCTTTTAGAATTCTATTTAAAATAAAATACTAATATCTGAAATATTAAATTCGTAATTACAAAAATAACCAAAAATACAAAACACGTTAAACTAAAAACTGCAGGTCCGCAGTTGACAGCACGCGCCCACGCCTTATCAACAAAGTTCTTCTGACGCTCATAATTTCTCCAAGAGAACAATCCTCCTTAAACATCATCTTTTAGCTCAATTTTATCACCAATCAATAGAATTGCACCTACAAAAGTAAAACACAAGTAAAACATTATTATTAAGTGCAAAACATCGATATTAAGGGAAGTAAACAATGCAAAACTAGTGCATAAATTGCACTCTAACAATTTATAATTTCTCCACTTTAAAACATCATGTTCCAATTAGTTTAGTCAAACAAGAGGAGGGTTTCGCTTTTTTCCCCCATTAATAGTACATGCTATATATGGTTTTTAAATAATAATTTTATCAAAAATGTTAATTCTATTAAATTTTTTTATTGGACAAATGTGAAATAAAATCACCTTAGCCTAAAGCCATTGGAGTAATGGTTTGTTTATTTCTTGAATTGGAAAATCATAATAAGAAATGAGAATCATTGAGAGTATTTACTTATAAAAATATAAGGAAATGAAAATGGATTTTTGGTGGAGCCCACAAATTTGGTAATAATAGTTAGATGTGAAAATGCGGGAATGAGAATAGGAAATAAATTAACATTTTTATCCCTTTAAGAAAAAAAATTATTTTTCCCACTTAAATATTAAATAATAATAATAATTTTAGCAATAGTTTTAATTATAATAATATTCATAATAAAAATGAAAGTATACATAATAGTAAACTGACGCTAAAAATATAAATAATAACAATGAAAATAAATACTATTAACTATAATAATAATAATAGTTAATTATAATAGTTAATAAGAATAATGAAAATGGAAATAATAATATTGGCAATAATATAGTACACAAGCATTTTTTTTTTAAACAACCCACCCCGAACTCTAAGGCGAGCCTATTTAAGGGCAGTTAATTGAACTAATGAAAATCTAATTTATAAGGAATTCTACCGAAAATTCAGCAAAATCTCCCTTATAAACACAACATTCCCAAACTTGTAAACTTAACAAACAAGCTTTCCTAAAAATAATTCAAAATACAACCAACTTTATTAGTCAACCTTCTCAACTAATATACCAAAATGCTCTCAAATACCCAATGCCAAATACATGTATACACACACACACACACACACACACACATACACATTTTCTTATCTTCGATCACCCAAAAATAACAAAATTATACAATCCAAAATATCTTAACAATAACATCAAATACTCCTAGTACCATTTCGTAGGTAAAATCTAAAATAAGTACATTTGTTGGGTCGACTGGTGTACCTGTAACCTCCTGGGGGGTGATATAATAAAAATAGGGGAGTATAAAACTCAATGAGTTTAGTGAGTGGATAATAGTTTTTAAAAATATATTTACTTTAAAAATAGTCATAACTTTTCAATAAAGCATTTTCATCAAACTAAAAGTACAAACATAATTATATTATACAAACTTTAAATTAAACAACTATCATTAAAAGGAGACACGATACAATATGTAATGCTCATGACAGTGATATCAGAACTTAACATAAAATACTCAATTATGAAACCATCACTAAACAAACACCTAAGGGAATAATCTCGTCGTACCCAGAGCTCATTCGGGCAGTGCAATGACAAACTTAGATATTGTCATGCTTAGAGCTACCACAAGTAGACCAATGAAGTGACATCTCATATATCTTATAGATCTCATTGTATCTTTGCATGCATAAACTAGTCCCCAAAGGACAAAGGCGCTTAAACACAGAACCCAAAACCTCTGCATGTAATGAAACTAGCCCTAGATGCCTCTATCTCATCTGTATCTTAGTAACTTTATCCCTGTTATCATCACACGACATACATAAAAATTTCATCATCAAAATTTATATATATGATGAGAACATGTGGGGATATTGAGCTAGTATTCAGTCTTCGCACTCCCAAGTAGCATTTTCCTTTGTGTGGTTCATCCACAACACTTACTAAAAGGATGGTTTTAGAATACAAGACTTGGTATTTTCCTTATAGTATCTCCACTAGTTCTTCTTCATAAGTCAAGTCTTTCTTCAACTGAATTGGTTACTTTAATAACACATGACTCGGATGATACATGTATTTTTCTAGCATTAAGACATGAAACAGATCATGGATTCTAGATACCTCAATGGTAAATCTAATCGATAAGTTAACAGACCAATGCGTTATGTGATCTCATACGGCCCAATGTAGCCTGGGCTTAGCTTCCTGCGCTTCCTAAATTAAAGTATTCCTTTCCAAGGAAATATCTATATGAACACTCTATCACTAACTTCGAATTCAAGTTCCTTCATGTGCTTGTCTACGTAGCTCTTCTATCTATCTTAGGCCACTTTTAATTTATCTCGAGTAAGTTGTGTCTACTCGTTAGTATCCTCAACTAATTTTGGACCAAATAATCTCTACTCACCAATCTCATCGCAACATACTGGAGTTCTATACTTTCTATCATATAACACCTCATATAGTGCCATATCGATGTTAGCTTGATAAATGTTGTTGTAAACAAACTCCATCAAAGGTAAGTAATTGTTCCAATTACCATTAAACTCTATAACACAAGCTAGCAGCATATCTGCTAAGGTTTGAATAGTACGCTCTGACTGACTATTAGTCTGTGGGTGAAAGGTTGTACTAAAGTTCAACTTGGTGCCTAATGCATTTTATAAACTTGTCCAAAACTTAGAAGTGAATTGACAACCTCTATTTGAGATGATAGACAAGTACCCTATGAAGTTGAACTATCTCAGCCACATAAATACTCCCCAACTTGTCCATCAAATAGTTTTGAATGGTAAAAAGTGAGTAGATTTTGTTTGATTGACAACCACCTAAACACTATTGTGTTCCTTCTGAGTACGTGGGAGCCCTGCAATAAAATCTATGTTGATGTACTACTACTTCTAGTTAGGAACAAGAAGCAGCTAAGAACACCCTACAAGCCTCTAAGATTCAGTATTAATCTGTTGACAAACTAATCACCAATAAATAAATTATGATATCTCTCTCTTTATGCCCTGCCACCAGTAATGATTGTTGTGCAAATTTTATTCCACTTGCAAGCACACAAATCTATTGTAGAATAGATTTTGTAGAGACGAGTGTCAATCCCACGAGAAGGTAGATTTAATTATGCGTAAGGTTAATTTTCTAGGTGTAAATGTGAGTTAGTTGGAAGTGAATTTTTTAATCTTAATATTTAAATAAAATGATGGGAATGGATTAAAGATGAAAACTACGCAAATGAGACACTTGAGTCTTTGGATTCACTTTCAACATTCACCATGGGCTTAATATTTCCTTTTTAGTTCTAATTAATTCATGAGGGGGGTATTTCCACTCCTCATAATTCTCACTCTCATAAATATAGTATCAAGCGCTTAGTGTGCCAGAGATAATGATCTTCTACTAAGTGTAGTGTTAAGAACACGCAGTGCTAGACGATAATAATCCTTCTATTGACAACATGGCAAGACCATCCACTAAATAGCTTAGATACACACTCTGTCGATACTTGGTTTGCAGGTTGAACAAATCTCTATACAGTCTCAAACAGGCGCCGAGGTGTTGGTAGAAGAGATTTGATTCCTTCATTATGAGCTTTGGATACAACAAACTCAGTTCAAACCATTGTGCATATTACGAGAGGTTTGAAGAAAATGATTTCATTATTTTCTTGTTGTATGTGGATGACATATTGGTAGCAAGCCCCAACAAAGATCGAATCCAAGAATTGAAGGCACAATTGGCTGGGGAGTTTGAAATGAAGGACTTGGGACCAGCAAACAAGATTCTAGGGATGCAAATTCACCGAGACATAAATAACAGGAAGATTCGACTTTCACAGAAGAATTACTTGAAGAAAATCTTGCGACGCTTCAACATGCAAGATTGTAAGTCAATTCCTGTTAATTTCAAATTATTCTCAAGTATGTGTCCTAGCAGTGAAGTAGAGAGGAATGAAATGTCTCGAGTACCGTATGCATTAGCAGTGGGAAGTTTGATGTTCGCTATGATATGTACTAGACTAGACATTGCACAAGCAGTGGGAGCAGTCAGTCGATACATGGCAAATCCTGGTGGAGAGCATTGGATAGCTATGAAGAGGATTCTGAGATACATTAGAGGAACCTCAGATGTTGCATTATGTTATGGAGGATCAGAGTTTACTGTCAGGGGCTATGTGGATTCAAATTTTGTAGGAGACCTTGATAAAAAGAAATCCACTACTGGCTATGTGTTTACACTTGCAGGAACAGCTGTAAGATGGGTTTCGAAACTGCAGACCGTTGTGGCTTTATCTACAACAGAAGCAGAATACATGGCAGCTACACAAGCTTGCAAGGAAGCTATTTGGATACAAAGGTTATTGGAGGAGTTCGGGCACAAACAACAAAAAATTCCTGTGTTTTGTGACAGTTAGAGTGCCTTGCACATTGCAATGAATTCAGCCTTTCATTCCAGGACAAAGCACATAGAAGTTCAGTATCACTTCGTTCGAGAAGTTGTGGAAGATAGAAGTGTGGATTTACAGAAAATCTATACGAAGGAAAACCTAGCAGATGTTTTGACCAAGCCGATAAATGCTGACAAGTTTATCTGAAGTAGATCCTCTTGTGGCCTAGCAGAAACGTAAGCAACATGACAATGACAGAGCAAAAAGGACGGTGTGGAGATTGATTGGTTCTCAATCAAATCTCCAAGTGGGAGAATGTCAAGATTGGGTGTCTTGATATTCAAACTTTGAATATCAAATTCAAACTTCTAGATATTCAAACTTTGAATATCAAATTCAAACTTCTAGATATTCAAACTTTGAATATCAAATTCAAACTTCTAGATATTCAAACTTTGAATATCAAATTCAAACTTCTAGATATTCAAACTTTGAATATCAAATTCAAACTTCTAGATATTCAAACTTTGAATATCAAATTCAAACTTCTAGATATTCAAACTTTGAATATCAAATTCAAACTTCTAGATATTCAAACTTTGAATATCAAATTCAAACTTCTAGATATTCAAACTTTGAATATCAAATTCAAACTTCTAGATATTCAAACTTTGAATATCAAATTCAAACTTCTAGATATTCAAACTTTGAATATCAAATTCAAACTTCTAGATATTCAAACTTTGAATATCAAATTCAAACTTCTAGATATTCAAACTTTGAATATCAAATTCAAACTTCTAGATATTCAAACTTTGAATATCAAATTCAAACTTCTAGATATTCAAACTTTGAATATCAAATTCAAACTTCTAGATATTCAAACTTTGAATATCAAATTCAAACTTCTAGATATTCAAACTTTGAATATCAAATTCAAAATTCTAGATATTCAAAGTTTAATATCAAACTTTGAATTTTGAAATTTTGAACAATAATAAATAATTAAAAAATGTGTGAATAGTAGCCAAGCTTTTTGCTATAAATAGAGGGGCTCATTCCCTCATTTGCTTATCCAATTTTGAGAAGAGTTTTCTTGTATTTAGAGAGAGTTTAGAGAGCTTGAATTTATAAGCTCTTGTTTTAGTGTTTTGAGAGTTTGGGTATATTGGGATTTTGGGAAGTGAGCTAAAATACTACAATACTTGTAACTCCTTTTCACTAGTAAAATTTGTCCTTCTGTCTTCGTCTGTGGACGTAGACTAAAAGCCGAATCACGTAATTTCTAGTGTCCTCTTTTTGTGCTTGTTCTTTATTTTCTTCTAATTTTTATTTTAGCTTGCGGGTCCTGCTTCACCCACCAATTTCCTAACATTTGAGACAGTAGAGCCAAGAAAGTGTGCATTGGTTTGCTTCAAACTGAAACCAAAGCGAGAATTCAACGGCTTAGAATTGAACCGTAGGCTGGTTGATGCTTTGAATGCTAGTGGAAGAGCTTTCTTTGACACAAGCAACGTTGGGTGGTGTTTATGTCATACGCTGCTCCATCGGAACCACGCTCACTCAAGACCGTCATATCGATGATTTATGGAAGCTCATTCAGGAAAATGCCGATCGGCTGTTGTTATTGCACGAGCCAGAGAATACAAGAGACTAATCTTCTCACAATGGTTAATTCAATTAACCAACGTAACAATATACATATGATCCTTATCAGGTCACGGTGTTACATATTTTTTTTAAATGCAAATTTGGAGATTTCACACTGCTGTCAAATATTTTTACATCTGAAAAATTATTTCACAATATTGTGAAAGCATCTGACAACAGTGTGAAATTCCAAATCCGTATTTTTTAAATTGTGGACATCTGCACTAGAGAATAATTCTCTCGCTCTCTCTCTCTTTATAAAAATATATATAGAGGGGTACGTAAGTATGCATGCACAGCTAGTTGCAGTCATCTGCATTCCTCCTTCTTTATATGTTATCATTATAATCCTTGCTTTTCCTAAAGCTTTTTCTATTGTTCTTCTAGCCATTGTTGTTAGAAGGCATAGCAATGGATATATAATATTGTGCTCTTTGCCTTGCCGACCTTGCCCAGTTCACCCTAAATAATTTAATTAATAAAATATGTTTGGAGTTATATATGCATACATACATACATACATACATACATACACACACACACACACACACACATATATATATGTTCTCTTATATGGATACCCTCTTTTTTTATATAGATACATAATTAAATCATATGGTTTAATAGAGTCAATACAGATATATTATTAAACCACATGGCTCTATAGTGAACCAAAAATTATTAAGTCCTTAGAACATGATTAATGATCAATCAACTTGATAAAATTGCTAGGCTACTTTTAATAAGACCAATAATATATAAATTATATGAACTTATTTTTCAAAAAATAAAATAAAAAGAAAAAATTCTTATCAAAAGATCGCCCATCTTAGCACTGCTCTCATCCAAACATATTTAACTACGAAAAACTGATGGAATCCGATGCATTAATACTTGTATAGTCACACCCGATATATGTAGGGATAGCAATTAATCATATCTAACCCAAGATCCACATGATTCAAATCCAAAGAGTTGGACTAAAATAGATTTGGATATCAATGTGTGCATCTAAAGTGGATATGGCGTAAGTGTGAATTTATCTTAATATCTATATCCATATCCATATTCAATTACCATTTAATTTTATTTTAAAATTTTCTTAACAATTATGTAATTATAAATGATAATAAAATTTATCCATAGCATATTAGTGGCATTTAGCATGTAATTAAAAATCTTAAAACTTAAAGGTATTTAAATGATAATAAAATAAAAATTAATTAAGTGTAAAATAAAATTAGGACAATCAGCGTTATTTTTTTTTTTAAGTTTTTCACTCTACAATTTAGCCTCTTTCTTTCTCTTTAGTCTACTGCTACTTCTCCACTTCACTTGAATGCTTAGATTAGTCTTTTAATTGGTATGAAAATCTCTAGACTTGAGCTTTTTTTTCCTATCATTTTCTCATAATCTTATTTATGTTGTATAATCACTAATAAGTGGTGGCTATCAACTATAAAATAATTATGTTAATAATATATTTAGTTAAATATGGTCATAATAAAAACAACAAATCACTGAATATAATAAATCATATTTAACTTATATGTTATTATTTAATGATATAGGAATGATGATGGTGTGGTGTGAATCTGAGAATGGTAAAGGAGACATTAGAATATTACAATGATCTTATTCTTACAATTACTTTTGATGGATATTTTATTATCTTTCTTAATTGTTTGTTTTGGTGTAAAAGTAGAAGATACAATACTTATTAGATTTTTTATACAAATTATATAATTTAATTGTTACCAATGCATGTTAGTCTTTAATTTTCTTTCTAAAAAGTTATTGCTTTCTTATTATTGAGATTTAGAATTTATGATGGATCTAAAACAGATTTGAATTTGAATTTTTCTTTTTGGATATGGAACAAATATAGATCTTTATTTTTTGTTTCGGATCTAGATATGAAGCAAAAAAACATGAATTCATGATGGATCTGGAGCATCTACAAATCTAACTTTTTATTATGGATCTAGACTTGGAGCAAAGTAAATTTAATCCATATCTGCTCCATTGTCATCCCTAGTTATATGAGATTGTTGAATTTACATAATAACATAGATGAACTAATTTAAGTAGTTTCGCTCTATTTGCATGGATGATCTAGCCAAAGTAAAATACAAATTAGACGTAAAAGATAACATAAAAAAATAGAATTATCTTTACTTATATTCCACAAATACACGTACAAGGGTCATTTATTGGCATACATAACAAAGTACCTCTCTCCAAAGTAAAATAAATAATCAAGAGAAATTAATTGAAGTGAATTTCATACTCATAATTACTTCATTAAGTCATGTGATTTAATAAAGTCACGATATTAAACCACATAGTTTTATAGTGAACGGAACGCTACTAAGTCCTTAGACCATGACTAATGATCAATCAACCTGGTAAGATGGCCAGGGATACTTTTAAAAAGACTCATAATATATCAAATATATGAGCTTATTTTTTAGAAGTAAAATAAATAAAGAGAAATTTCTGAAAAGATCACCCATCTAAACATTGATTTCGCCCAAGCATATTTAACTACAGAATTTTAATGGGATCCTGTGCGCTCATTAGTATAATCATTTAGTAGCATATATAACACAGTATCTCTGACCAAAGTAAAAAATAATAATAATAATTAAAAAATATATATGATCTGAATTTGACACTCATAATAATTAGTAGATTAAATTAGGCGCTAAAGCTGGAGCTGGAGCTGAAGAGGCAGCCGGAGAAGATGCCCTACTACAGTAGCTTACGAGCATGTCGAGTTCCTGATCTGTGTAGCCGAATGCGGGGAGTGGGTCCGTGTACGTGTTCGCGTCAGGCCAGCTGCTACATTCACTTGTAACCCTGTCAATGGCGCTGCAGCACTGAGCAATGTCTGAGCGGGAGACAGTGAAGAATTTGGCAATCAAATTTGAGCACGAATTCAAACCCTGAATTGCCTTGAAGCACTCATAATAGGCGCGGCCCGAATCGGGACCGTAGCATGGACCTAGATTTGGATTATTCATGTTGTTGTTGTTGAGGTCGTAGCTCCTAGATTCTGTTGCATATGCTCTGTGGCATGTCATCATTAGGACCAAAATGATGAAAAACACATTATTTTTTATGGCCATGGTGATAATTTTTCTTTTATATGTATTTTTTTTTTTTGGACAGAGATGGTTAAAACTTGAAGCTTCAGGATGATTTAATTTATATGGAATAGTGAGAGGAAGAGGAGAAACAAGCAAAATGTGCCTCATTTAGTAAGTCAAAAATTAACTGTGTTAATTAATTTGTATCACAAAGCGAACTAATAAGTCTTTTGGGATATGTACATATTGTGGTATGAATTTGACTAATGATATAGTTTAGCTTGGTGGCAACGTGAAAATTAAAGGAATAGAAGTTTCTGAATAAAAAAAATTAATTTTCTGATGGATCATGATGACAACGGTTTATGTATGATCTATAGAAAGTTCCGAATTCCTCGGATCAGGAGAAATTAATATTTTATTTTGAATTAGTAATGTAAAATGCTAGATGTTCAAACAAGAAAACTATGGTGTGTGTGTGTGTGCTTTTTTAAATTAGAAAAAAAAAAGGAGAAGAAGAAAGAAAAGTGATTACAAAACCGTCATGTAAGCCGATATTTGACCACCAACCATACGAAGAAAGCCCAATTTTGCATATTAGCTAAACAAAATCATTGTTATGGCCTTGTTAATATGATATGGGAAATAACTCAAATAGGATATGGAAAATAACTCAAATTCTTAGCTACCCTTTAGAAATCGATAATACTACTTAGTTTATTATTTTTACAACCCCCCGAAAATTACTCTAAGATGTTTATGTTAAAATCTTTGCTAGGATCGCAAAAAGAAAGGTTGCAGTATTCTTCTTGTTATATTTATGGGATCTTTTAAAACAATACCATAATCTTCTCTAGTCCATTCATAGGATCTTCAATTTGAAGAAGATTATAAACACCGTATCTTTGTTTTTTCATATAGATTCAATTGTTTTAAATCACTTATCTTGGTTATTGTACCTAAATAAAAGCATCGCAATAATATTGTTCTATTTTTCTTAGAGTGAAACAAAAAGGTATTGTAAATTTATTATGAAATATGACTTAAATTATTATAAATTTATTATGAATATGACTTAATTAGCCTCTTATTTGAGAAAAAAATAAATTGTTTTAACCCAAGATTAGGTTCACCGAATAGTTCATAGAAAAGTGATAGGAATCCTAATATTGAAGTCATAAAAAATTTGAATATATATATCTCAGTATCTATCACGTCATTACATTCGGGGTGGGTATGAACTGGGTTGGATAAGGTTTGTGAAAATTCAACCCACCGCACTATTAAATGAGTTGAGATAAAATCAACTCAACTAAATTAAATAAAGAGTTTGACTAGTGGCACACCTTAATTGATCTTATAAAATCCTTATTTTATTGTAATTACATTTAAGGACAAATACAAAAAGAATTAACTGCTTTTTTTTTCTCTCTCATTTTCTCTCTTTTTTAGTCCCACCTATACAATTGGTTTGCACAAATCTTAAAACAACAATCCTTTTTTTATTTTTTTATATGAATTATTTTTATTTTGGAAAGCTAAAGTTTTTTAGTTTTGTAGAGAGAGAGAGTTTGAGAAGAATAAAGATATCAAAACTGCATATATATTTTTTTACGTAAAAGAGATTATTAAAAAAAAGGTAAAAGGAGTATTTTATATTAAACAAAGCAAGGAAGCTACAACATATTTGCAATATCTACAGAAGCTTCTTCTAGCCACTCCAGGTGTTCAAGAAGAGAAATTACAAGCTTGGCTGAATACTCTAGGCATATGCTTAATAATAACTTCATTTTGGTCAGTTGTGAAGTCACTAAATTCACCTACAATCCAGCATCTTTAGCCACTTTGACTCTTCGTAAAAGCGCTTCTAATTCTACAAATTTAACATTACTAGTGCAAAATTTCCTGCAAACTAATGCCGCCTTAAATTTAAACTCTCCTTGACCAGTGACTACAACTCCAAATTTTGTTAAACCTTATGTACCATTTACAGCAGCATCTATACTTAGCTTGTACCAATTTTCTTTTGGGGGAGACCATTGCATTTCATCGCAAAAGAATTATAAGTGTGAGAAAATGATGTAAATTGAAAGATTTTTAAGTGGGAAAGAAGGGTTCTTTAAAAAAAAAAAAGATATTTTTGACAATAAATGAAGTATAACTGAAAAAGGAGTTTTAATAGGATTTTGAAGGGGTGCCAATAGCCCAACTCTATAATAAATATGTTTAACCAAATCCAACCCAACCCTTAATCATATCAGATTGGGTTCGGTTGGTTGGGTTAATCGGGATGAAAGTTAAATTAAAATTAAATAAAAAATTGAAACGTGAAATGAAACTTGTTAAAATTAAATATAAATCTATTATAACATGAAATTTCATTCACTGTTTAGTATTTGATAAACAAAAGATAAAAAAAAAATCAACTATTTTAAAATTAAGAAAATTTCGACAATGAGCTTCTAGACTTTATTCCTATCTTCCCGAATCTCTTTTTTGAATTTCAAATTCAAACCTTTTAGATAATTAGGTAGCACCATATCCAATAAAAAAATGAAAATGACATACAATTATGTACTGCTAAGTGCTTACAAAAAGATAAAGAGAAATTGAAACCTACTTTCAAAATTAAACTGATAAGATAATAAATTCATTTATATGAGAGAGTGATTTTAGTTTTAGAATTAGAGTTTAGAGTAGTAGATGAGAGAATAAAATGGTATCTTCTTAACATAAATAAATAAATAAAAGGAGTTAAAGATTAAGTTAACCTTTTACGTCTTTAAAATTTTACAATTGAAGATTTATATATTATTATTATTATTAACGTGGGTTGAGATGGGTTAGAAGGGTTCAGTAAAACTAACCCAACCTAACCTAACCTAATTATTAATTGGGTTTGAAAAGGTTGACTCAATTAATCCATAATAATCTATCCAACCTATTAAAATTAAATTGGGTTAGATTAGGTTGGATCAAGTGTATTGGGTTGAATTAAGCCACTCAGCTTTGGTCGAGTGGCTAGAATTATGAGGGCACGAGTTCGAGCCCCCACAATGGTTTAATTTCATTCTTCAATTTGAGTGAAGACAATCTTCCTACTTTCAAAATGTGAGTGTGTTAACATATATGTTAACAATCTCCCCCTTTTTGATGATGACAAATATTTCATGTATTTAAAGAATGATTCCACAAATTGCTCTATGTTTCCATAATATTGATTTTGATGATAACAAACAACATTAAGAATGATTAATCTTTTAAGCTCAAATTGTTTTTATTCTTTTTAAATAAATCATTATTTTCACATTATAAATGTTTCATATTTAATGGAAAAATGATTTTATGAAATTGGTTGTTTTTCAAAGTTTATGGTTTAATTGAAAGAATTTTGAAAACTTTGATTAAATCCCAATTCACCCCCCCTCTTGGGTTGCCTAGTTAGTATTTCAGAGTGGAGTAGACGCTCCTCGAATATTAGAAAATAAAAAAAATTGAATTATACTATATAAGATTTATAAATTAGTCTCAGTAATTGTCTGATTGTAAATATCATTATATTAATCTCATGAAATATTAATTATAATATGAGTAATAATCTCATATAATTTTATAAAAAAAATTTATTGGATTGGATTGGGTTTGCCCACCCCATAAATAACATTCCTCGTTAACTTAGTTCAAAAATATTCATGGCTATGTATTTACGGCATGATTTTACGTGATGATTTGGTTTTACTTTGGAAGGTAAATTACCAATGGGCTAAGGCCGCCATTGCGCGTACACTAGCAAAACTTTAATGCATAGTCCAGTTTAAAACGCTAGTCTTTCTTGTAAGACAACTGCATGTTTTAGGCCCGCCCCAATATAGGTGATCTACATCTGCGAGTTTATTATTTTTCTAAAATAAATAATAATCGCAATTAACTGCTACAGTTTATTATATATTTAAAGAAAAAAAATTACCAGTCAAATTCTTACCACGATAATCAAGTGCCCTCCGTAATTATTCGAGTGAATTTATTCATTCCTTACTGATAATTTATTTTGCCTTGTTGCTTCTTTGTAATTCTCTCGTCACTTCGTTAGAAATTTTAAATAAACTATCACGTTCAACACGTACAGTTTATTGCACAAAAACATAACACTAGTAAAATACATTCGACAATAGTTAAAACAAATTAAACAATCTATATGTATATGATAGTTAGAGTTAATAATTTATTCGTTTTGAACTTAATTAATTAAAAAATAAAAAATTGGCATGCGGCTGATTTTGTAATTCTTTTTACCTGTTATTTATTGCAAAATATTTTATAGCCCATTTCGGGCTCAAATAAAAAATAAAACAAATTAATAAAATCAAGTGATTAAACTTGCTGTTATTCAACTGTCATTAGCATTAATTAACAGAGGCACATTTTGACTTCAAATCGAGTTGTGTACATGATCATTCTCTATATAAAAACCCTCAAAAAGTATCAAGTTTCGTTCATCCCATAGCAAACAACTACAAAGAAAATTAATCAAAAGGTTAATTATTAGTTCAGTCACCAATGGCTCTCAAAAATTTGTTTCTCATCATTTTGTTTCTGATAACAAGTCTCGTTGCAAATGCAAGTGCCATGAATAAGCCAACTAGCTACAATCTTAAAGAAGGGCTTCAAGCCAGTGGAGGGCCTGGAGGCCAGTTCAATGAGTGCTTGAAGGCATATCAAGAATTGAACAAATGCTCAGCCGTGATTTACCAATTCTTCTTTACTGGCATGGCCAATGTTGCTCCCTGCTGCGGAGCCATCGAAACCGTCACAAGAAAATGCGCCTGGCCTAGCACTCTTCCTTGGTTCGGATACACACCCCAGCAAAGCAACATACTCTTGAGCTACTGTCGTGCAATTTCTCCTGCTCCCTCTCCAGCTCAAGCTTAATTAATTCTCTGCTGCTTCTGCCGCTTCTTCAGTTTCAAGGGCCTTGTCTTGTGTTGTTGATCTATGTGTGGTTGTTGCGTATAGTGTGAATTCAGAAGTCTTTCTTTTATATATGTTTTTTATTTGGAGAAAGTCTTTTGCTGTGGATTGTCTGTACGAATAAAAAGTTATACTTGCTTATCTAATGTTTTGTTTTGTAATATTTATTCTTTGTTCTACAAATTACATTGTCAAAGACTAGAGTAACAAAAAAATAAAATAAAATAAAAACATGCCACTGGTAAAAATATTATTAAATATTTGCATTTATAAATGATCATCTTAGATAAAATTAAAAGAAAAAAGAACTGGAAAAACTGATTCATGTATTAGGAATTTCTTGATTTGGCATCACATAAATTTCATTTTTATTTTGCCATATGACTAAAATTCCAAACATAAAAAAAAAAAATTCTTGTCTATATTTCTCTTTAATCTTTTTCTTCCTTCTTCTATAATTAATTCACTCTTTTGTATAAACCTTTCCAAAATTTATTTAATTTTAATTACTACACTTATTTAAAATGTTGAAGGAAACCAAATTATTACAAAATAAAACAAAATTGTGCACACTTCAAAATCAGTTAAATGATCAAGACTTCAAATGATCAAAGCTTTAATATCAAGAATGAAGTTAGCTAAGAGGGACGTAGAACGGTGTACCCACTTCAAAATAAGTTAAATGATGAACAATTTAATATTGAGAGAGAACGAAGCCAGGGATTTGTCCCGGCTATGCTCTTAAAATAGGTTATTTATTGAGATACACCCCCGTATTTTAAATTTCCACATGTATACCTTTTATTTTGTGCAAGTACTAAATTACCCTAATTAAATATCTTATTTCCCAAAAGCATTCACAACATAGCGCCCTCAATATTTCTATTTGTTTCTTCTGTTTCGAGTTCAAAGACTAGAACCTAGTTACAAAAATAGAGGAGCGCCCATCCTGCGCACCCTAGACCATCGCGTTCGTTCTTCTTTCAATTGATTACTGTCTCTTCTTCAAAGATACAAAACTCGCGCTCTCCGTCCAAAGAACATTCTTAACTAGCAATCCTTGATTTGGCCAGGAAAGACTGCACTGCTTTGGCCCAGGAAGCGAAGGGAATGAGCTCGGCTGCTTCTCCTCCACACTGATTTCTCTCCGTGCCCGTTCCGCATGCGCTTCGCGTGCCATTGGCACTTGCTCTCCTCTTATTCTTCACTGTCCCCTAAACCCAGCGCCTTACTCTCTTCTCCCAACTCTTCGTTGCCACAACCGCTACAAAAGCACAGGCACACATGACTCACAAATTGGGCTTTTATGTGAAAAAGAAGTCCAAATCCGATAAAAAATCAACAGGATAAGAAATAAAACCCTAAGGTCATCAATTGTTATTTACTTTATTTCCCTCCCCCCTCATTTATATAAATAAAATAATTACTATTGCTGAATTTAATTTTTGTTATTGTTATTATCTTTTAGGCATTTGCTTTTACATCATCTGTGAAAGCCAAGTGATTACAGTCACTAGAGTAGAGAAAGAGCAAAGTCAGCTTCACATTCTGACTATAGACCGCTTTTACGGTGAACCACCGCCATTTGTCGTTGTAGTTCAGGGACCTCCCCAGGTTTTGCATATTTGTTTATTTATTTTATTGTTTTAATTTTGAAAGTTTAGTTCAGGGACCTAAACCCAGCGCCTTACTCTCTTCTCCCAACTCTCCGTTGCCACAACTGCTGCAAAAGCACAGGCACACATGACTCACAAATTGGGCTTTTTTGTGAAAAAAACGTCCAAATCTGATAAAAAATAAACAGGATAAGAAATAAAACCCTAAGGTCGTCAATTGTTATTTACTTTATTCCCCCCCTTCATTTATATAAATAAAATAATTTCTACTGTTGAATTTAATTTTCGTTATTGTTATTATCTTTTAGGCATTTGCTTTTACATCATCTGTGAAAGCCAAGCGATTACAGTCATGAGAGTAGAGAAAGAGCAAAGTCGGCTTCACATTCCGACTATAGAACGCTTTTTACGGTGAACCACCACCATTTGTCGTTGTAGTTCAGGGACCTCCCCAGGTTTTGCATATTTGTTTATTTATTTTATTGTTTTAATTTTGAAAGTTTAGTTTAGGGACCTAAACCCAGCGCCTTACTCTCTTCTCCCAACTCTCTGTTGCCACAACCGCTGCAAAAGCACACATAACTCACAAATTGGGCTTTTCTGCAAAAAAGAAGTCCAAATCCGATAAAAAATAAACAGGATAAGAAATAAAACCCTAAGGTCGTCAATTGTTATTTACTTTATTCCCCCCCTTATTTATATAAATAAAATAATTTCTACTGCTGAATTTAATTTTCGTTATTGTTATTATCTTTTAGGCATTTGCTTTTACATCATCTGTGAAAGCCAAGCGATTACAGTCACGAGAGTAGAGAAAGAGCAAAGTCGGCTTCACATTCCGACTATAGAACGCTTTTTACGGTGAACCACCACCATTTGTCGTTGTAGTTCAGGGACCTCCCCAGGTTTTGCATATTTGTTTATTTATTTTATTGTTTTAATTTTGAAAGTTTAGTTCAGGGACCTAAACCCAGCGCCTTACTCTCTTCTCCCAACTCTCTGTTGCCACAACCGCTGCAAAAGCACACATGACTCACAAATTGGGCTTTTCTGTGAAAAAGAAGTCCAAATCCAATAAAAAATAAACAGGATAAGAAATAAAACCTAAGGTCGTCAATTGTTATTTACTTTATTTTCCCCCCTTCATTTATATAAATAAAATAATTTCTACTGCTGAATTTAATTTTCGTTATTGTTATTATCTTTTAGGCATTTGCTTTTACATCATCTGTGAAAGCCAAGCGATTACAGTCACGAGAGTAGAGAAAGAGCAAAGTCGGCTTCACATTCCGACTATAGAACGCTTTTTACGGTGAACCACCACCATTTGTCGTTGTAGTTCAGGGACCTCCCCAGGTTTTGCATATTTGTTTATTTATTTTATTGTTTTAATTTTGAAAGTTTAGTTTAGGGACCTAAACCCAGCGCCTTACTCTCTTCTCCCAACTCTCTGTTGCCACAACCGCTGCAAAAGCACACATAACTCACAAATTGGGCTTTTCTGCAAAAAAGAAGTCCAAATCCGATAAAAAATAAACAGGATAAGAAATAAAACCCTAAGGTCGTCAATTGTTATTTACTTTATTCCCCCCCNNCCCTCATTTATATAAATAAAATAATTACTATTGCTGAATTTAATTTTCGTTATTGTTATTATCTTTTATGCATTTGCTTTTACATCATCTGTGAAAGTCAAGTGATTAAAGTCAATTCACATTCCAACTATAGACCGCTTTTACGGTGAACCACCGCCATTTGTCGTTGTAGTTCAGGGACCTCCCCAGGTTTTACATATTTGTTTATTTATTTTATTGTTTTAATTTTGAAAGTTAGGTGGCTTTTTTTCGTTGTTATTATAATCTAACCTCCAATGCAATTGTGTAAAGAATTTCTTTACTTGATTTTTACCCTAGAGTCGTGTAAAGAGTTCTCCAATGGAGTTGTATAAAGCATTTCTTTACCTGACTTTTACCCTAGAGTCGTGTAAAGAATTCATTACTCGACAACAATTGTGTAAAGAATTCTTTACACGACTGCTGTTGTGTGAAGAAAACTTTACTCGACAATAGTCGGGTATGAACACTTTACTCCACTATATTTGCGTAATTAGTTTTTTACTCGACTGGAGTTTGTAAAGAATTCTTCACTAGATATGTGTTGTGAAAATTTTAATGTACTCGCAAGCACACGAATTTAGAAATAGAATAGTGGTAACGAGGTCGATCCCACAGGGATTGTTATAAATTGAAAAGTTTAATTTAAATCTAAAATTAATATTAATTCTAACCTAGTTGACCAAATTGAGTTTATAAGAAAATTAAACCAATTAAACTAAGAAAGAAATTAAAATAAAGGAGAATTCAATAAGATAAGAATTACCAAGGTTTCAGAATCCACCACTATTCAACTAGTAATTATCTAAATATTGATTAATCCCCAATTTTAGAGTGACAACTCGAAATCAATCTATGTCATCTCATGGATATAACAATTAAGCCCAAATAAAATTAATCTTGTGTAGGTTCTTTTTCTGCTTAATAGT
>MKYO02026795.1:0-55884 GCA_002013955.2 Citrus medica | reverse complement strand
TTTGTTTTTGTCCTCTCACGGCTCCCCCTTCTCCAAAAGCCAACACTCCCTTTTATAATATTTGAAATGGGCCCCACCTCTTAAATCCTAAAGCCACAAGACTTGCCTTTTTATTTGCTTGCCCACCGAATCCTATTGTGATTCTAATAACCAAACCACCTTTTACAAGCTAAAGTCCAAAGCTTGCCACGTAATTGAGAACATAAAAGCCAAAAGCTATTGATTTCCTTCCTTTATTCCACTTTGACTTTCCAATCAAAGCCTTAATTAAAAGCTTTGTTTAATGTGTTGCCCACTTTAGCTTTAACATTTTTTCTTTGTTTGCACAAGCATGGAGAATTCAATTTATTGGCTTCGGTTTCTTCGAACAAAATTTCTTGCACATCTCCTTAATTACTTCCATAAATTGATTTGATCTTTAATACTGTCCAATTGTTATTCTTTACGTCCTTTTTATCCATAATCTCTAATTAATTTCCTATGCAATAAAATAATTCAATTAATTAAAAATAATAAATAAACATAATTAGCAATTATAAAATAAACGGTAAAATATGTATGTATTATATGCTCATCAATATGCATTGGGCATGAACGTTTTATTTCCAATGTTACAAAGAATCTATGGTTTTTATAGTGGACTGTAGTTCAATGCATGTTTTACTCGACTGTAGTCGTGCAATGAATGATTTACTCGACTGGTATGTTGTGTAATTTTTATGATTGATTTAAAATCTATTATTATGCAACTTTTCAATCATTTTATATATTGATTGATAAATTTTTTTTTGTATTTATGCAGATGGAACTGAAGATCAAGGAATCTGAATATTTCAAAGCAAAGATTTTAAATCGATTATCAATAGAGGCAGTGAAGGACATTAAAGATAGACTCTCTAAGGCGCAGAAAAATATTTTTAGACATTCCTATTTCGGTCATTTTTTGGATGTGAAAGAGTTAAAGTTTTCTGCTCAGTTACTCCACAGCATATTATTGAGAGAAGTGAAATCAAATGAAAATGCAATGTGGTCTAGGATCGGAAGAAAAAATATTCAATTTTCATTGGAGGAGTTTGCCTTGGTGACAGGCTTAGATTGCAGTCCATCGTATGAGCTCGAAACTGAAAATAATGACGATGATTACAGAATAGTTGATGAATTCCTAGATGGAAATTGTGCAATCACAACAAAAGAACTTCATACAAAGTTCTTGCAGGCTAAGTCAAATGATGACATGAAAATGGTCAAGCTGACTGTGTATTATTTTGTTGAGTTTATGTTACTTGGAAAGGAGAATAGAAATCATATAAATGAAACTAATGTACTCTTTGTGGACAATTTTACCGAGTTTAATGAATTTCCTTGGGGACGCATTTCTTTCAAGATGACCATTGGTAGTTTGAGAAAAGGCATTGTAGAGCGTGTGGCGAAGCCTAAAATTATTTGGGCATAGGTCATGGAAAAAAACTTTGTAGTGTTATTTTTTGGATTATGAGATGTAATAGTTATGATGAAGATGTTGTTGATATTTGATGTCATTAAAGATAACTTGACATCATTAATATATTTTATTTTTTTGTTAATTATATTAATGATAGATAAGATAGTTTGTACAATCTATGTGATATAACATGATTGTCATATATGCACAGGAAATACGCTGTAAGAAAATATACAACTACAGTCGGGTATTTGCACAGATACACGACTGCAGTCGAGTATTGACAAATAAACATGACAGGCTCTCTGTGAGAAAATACACAACTGCAGTCAGGTATTTGCATAGATACACGACTGCAGTCGAGTATTTAGACATAAACATGATCAGTTCTGTAACAGTCAAAATACACGATTATACTCGGGTATGTGAACACAAAATAAAAAATTATCTAAAACAGTCATTATATTGATGACACAATCAATATAGACCTTAACATATCAAACTTCAAATAAATGAAATTAACTATAGTCTGGTTGCCTATCAAACAACATAAATCCAACACTTATTCAAATCGTAAATAAGTCGTAATACAGTAGAAGTTGTTTAACAATCATTATAATTTTTTTTTGCATCTTCAACCCAATCTTCTCTTATATCACCAAGCCTAAAACAACATATGTTGTAGAACGGGGCACCATGATCTCTCTTGCCTCTGTACCATTAAATCTATAATGGCCGTTTAGCTTAATCTATTCACGACAAAACATAATAGGCACACGTATTGAAGTTATTTCCTGTAATAATACAACAATTGATTATACAACAAATACAAAAATAAAATCAAACAAGGTATATAACGAAGTGTGTATCTGTCTGCCTATTTACACGACTGATGTCGTGTAATTGCTA
Organism: Citrus medica; assembly: GCA_002013955.2. Lineage (NCBI taxonomy): Eukaryota > Viridiplantae > Streptophyta > Magnoliopsida > Sapindales > Rutaceae > Citrus > Citrus medica. The sequence goes on along the minus strand of MKYO02026795.1, from coordinate 53,534 downwards.
GTTTACATGACAATAATTGTGTAACTTGCTAAAATACACAACTATAGTTCTGTAAACAGTCAGATGATATATTTAGTAAAAAAAGCTGTAATCTTTGTACTAACAGAATGCTAGGTGTCATAACAGCTACTATATCTTTCAAACTTGCACGATTGTTATCGTGTAATTTCATACATACATGACAGAAGTCGTGTAAATTACAAAAATACATGAATTAGTAAATAATCAGAGGACATATTTTTTCTTAAAAAAATGTTCGGATCTCATAACAATTGGAACATTTTACATATATACACAATTATAGTATGTAAGTTCATACGTACATGTTAATAGTCGTGTAACTTATTAACACACACGACTATAGTCCAGTAATAATAAAAGGATATATATAGTTCAAAAAACATATATTTTTTGAACCAATAGAATGATAAGGTGTCATAATAATTGAAATTTTTTGCACATTTTCACGATTACAGTCGTGTAAATACATACATACACGACTGCTGTCGTGTATGTCGGGTGCAGAAAAAAAAATTGACAACAACTTCAGGTTTTAACGAATGTAGTTATAAAATCCATCAAATAACAGTCATATGATGCAAATGTAATGAAAATATAAGTTACTTTAGTGTTTATCACAAACCAAACAAAACCCTAAAAATAATATAATGTCAACAAATTGAATAGATAACACAAAATAAAATAAAAAAGTTTCAAATACCTTATTCATGGGATGAATAATACACCCAACTGCAAACAAAAATCTCAGTGCATTAGCTGTTTGTGAGTGATTTTGAGTGTGGTGTGAGTTTTTATTGTGTGGAGTTAAAAAGAGTGAGAAGTAAAGAGCGTTGTGAGTTGTGTGTGTTTTATATTTTTCTTTAGCGATATTTTAGATAATGTACCACATAAAAAGGTATATCTAGATAATTTTCAAGCATTGGGTATATTTAACTAAATACTCTACTTTTAAAGCATATTTAATTAAAAACCCCAAACGAAGCAAGGTGGGCAGTAGAAAGTTAGAAACACTGGTTATATTCATTGTCCATTCCCATAGAATATTTTGGAGTATAACCATGAGAAGAAGATTCAAAATTGTTTTATTATACAAAAATAGATTAAATACTTACATTTTATATATATAAATGATCGTCTTAATCAAAATAAAGAAACAAAATATGAAAAACTTATGCATGTATTCGAAATTTTTATTTTGCCAAGCTTAAGAATTTTTTGAGTTATATTTACTCATGCAAGTTTCATTTTATGTGTTATATGTTGGTGATTTTTCGAATATGGAGGCAAAGAACAAAGAAAAATTTCTTAGGATTTGAGACGTGTTTGCACACATTCCTTTAAGGTTTTATTTGCCCCCACCAATCTTGATTTGCTATAGAGTTTTAATGACAATGTACCGCCAAGATATATCAAATCCTGAATACAATCTCTAGCAAATAAGATTGTATTTCCAAAACATACATGAAATCTGTAAAATCTTATTATAATCTAATTGTATGTCTCTCTTTTAATAAAGAAGATGTTTATTTGAAAGAATACAACCATTAGAAATGGTACTTCTTCAAAAACACTCTTTTGGTTTGAATTTGCATCGAATGACAATTGAAATTTCCAAGCTTGCTAACCGTTTTTCCAGTTGACGAAAAAACACGTTCCCTGTAAATAAACGGTTAGCCGTTTTCTGAATAACGGTGAGCCGTTTTATTCTAAAATGTCAAATAAGTTGCTCTCTGTAAATAAACAGTGCGCCGTTTTCTCCAAACGGTTAGCCGTTTTCTCTAGAACAGAAAACATGCTCTCTGGAAATGAACAGTTAGCCGTTTTCTCCAAACGGTTAGTCGTTTTATCCAAACGGTGAGCCGTTTTTTTCTAAACGGTTAGCTGTTTTCTCTAACTCAGAAAACATTCTCTCTGGAATGAAATGGTTAGCCGTTTTCTCAATAACGGTGAGCCGTTTTATTCCAGAATGTCAAATAAGTTGCTCTCTGTAAATAAACGGTTAGTCGTTTTCTCTAGAACAGAAAACATGCTCTCTGGAAATGAACAGTTAGCCGTTTTCTCTAAACGGTTAGTCGTTTTATCCAAACGGCGAGCCGTTTTCTCCAAACGGTTAGTCGTTTTCCCTAAAACAGAAAACATTCTCTCTGGAATGAAACGGTTAGCCGTTTTCTCCATAAACGGGAAACCGTTTTCTTCTAGAATATCAAACCAAAGATTGAAAAATATTACAGTCTCTCTTACACTATATGTAGTAAAACTCTTAAATATGTAAATTGTTCTTTTCTATGTTTGTTGCAAATCTTTTTCTTTCTGCTTGCAATTTATTCTCTTGTATAAATCTTTCCAAATTTTATTTAATTTTAATTATTTGATTTATTTAGAATGTTGGAGGAAACTAAATTATTACAAAATAATAAAATAAAAAATGTAGCCAGAATAAAAAATCAATATAATTTATTTCTATTTAGTTAGACACATCGTAATTAAATGACAATTTAATTTTCTTTTTATAACCATATGCTGATCGAAGACACTGCAGCAATCACAAATATGGAGTTGAAGACTCATCACATGGTTCGTCCGCACATCGTCGTCTAGCAAAGCAAATTTTATTTAAATTTTTTCTCAATCTCCAGATTTTAATTTGATTTACAAACTATCTAAATTCAAAATTGTTTTCTTTATTTTATTTATTTTATTTCATATTAATTCTAATTTAACGGCAGACATTTTTAATGGGCTTGGCCTATAATTTCAAATTTAAAGCATATAATATTCAACCTCTAGCAGGAACACACTTATAATATAGTATTGCTACTTTTTTTTTTTTTTTTGGGAAGATACAGCCAAGTTATGCGTGAAATTTGCCATGGAAAAATTTTTGAGTCCTGAAATGAAACCAGGCATGCATCTTATTCTTTCTCCATGTGAGCCAAAGCCTACTCCCATTCAAACTGAAGACTACCCATTGGTTTATTTCAAATGATTGTTCTTAAATCGATGACGTAGCCGTTATAATCTGTATCATCTTAGTGTAGCTAAAAATACTCCTAAAGATCTGAGAGAATGAAATTAATAGTTGTGTATCCAGTATTGGTCATTGGTCATTTGAAGACAATAATAAGCCACTACAGCTTGCCCCAAATCTTTGATCCACAGAAAAATTATGTAGAAAATAAACTCTGAGGAAAAAAAAAAGGCGAAACAAAACTATGATCCTAACAAACTCACAAAAATACTAGTGTCTACCATTTTCTAACAGCATTATCCTTCTTTCCAAGGGCTATAACCACTTTCTCTAAGATTGCTTCAGTTGGCTAGTGAGAGTTCTCGACAGCCTTAGAAATAGCTTGCCATTTCTCTTCATGCTTTGGGTCCGCCACAATGCATTTCTTCAGCACCTCCTTCTGGTTCTCGAAATTGCCATGCTGCAACTCGAATTTGTAGTACAATGCCCAGAAGTCCCAGTATCCTAGACAAGGATCACTGCTTCTTTGAGCCAAGTCCTTGCCTTGTCAACCTTCCTATCGGGCCAAAATAGCTTGGTCACAGCAGCAATAATTCAGCCCAAAGTATTCCACTGTTCGGACGCTTTTGTTGTGCTTTTGTTATATAGCTATCAGTTTCCTTCTTGTTTCCATGCTTTGATTCAGCTCGAATAGTAACAAGCCAGTTTTCATGGCTTAGAGGATTCTTCGACAGTGCCCGAGCTTTACGCAAACCATTGCTTTTCTCCTCCAAATTGGCAAGTGAATGCTAAAACGATATACAATTGGGACAGTGATTACAACCTGACTCGTAAGCTTCTTTAGCTTGTTCCAACTTCCAAGTGACCAAGACGCTCCTCTAGCTGTCCCAGCTTCAACCACAACTTTAAAGACAATGGAAATAGTTTCAATTCCTTGTTAAGCGACCTCCTCTCCTCTACATAGTTTTCCAGTTCTCTCTCAACGATTGCTGACTTCATCCACACTCCCTCCGTACCACCCTTATCTCTTGCCTTAGCAAGAAGCATTCTGGCTCTTTCAAGCTCATGATTGTTGAATATGAACTACAAATTAGTTTATAGTCAAGTGCGACAAGTCGGTTGAAGATTTTTCAATATTATGACATGTCGATTGAAAGTCCTGAGAAGGCTATATGACAAGAATATCATGTCATCTGTGTGTGCAAGGAAGACATGTGACTTCGCACGTGATTCGCTTATTGGAAACGACTGATTGAACTGTCATTTTATCACTTAGAAGAAACGAGATGAAGACACGTATCTTGGAGCCTTATCAGAAGTCTGTTAAGCCGTTAATTAGCGCGGGAAGCTGCTGATCTTCGTCACTGAACACAGGCAAAGCTTGCTGGTGATTGAGAGTCCATCTTGATCGAGCATTGCCTATATATATAGTTGGGTACTCTGGAATAAGTCAGTCTTTATGTGTGGTTAACTTCTCTGAATAAGATTGTACTCTGTAAGACACTCATTCAATATAAACTTGGATTCATCCTTTCACAGTGGACTTATACTTCCATAGCCGAACCACTATAAACTTTCTTTGTGTTATTCTTTCTGTTCTTAAATTCTTTAATTGATTTGGTTTAGTTGTTGGATTGTTTAAGCATCCTGCAACTGCGTACAGATCACCTTAGTTTGAGATACAAGAACCCTTCTTTGAGTGGATCTTGGTGTGCCGTTATCAGTTCTTTACTGGTCTTTAGCACAACAATGATTCTCAAACTTGAGCTTAAAAGCTGCAAGCCAAATCTCCTCTGAGTTCGGTGTATTAGTAGAATAAGCTTATTGAAGAACAACTCGTGCTGCAGGCACATCTCCTCCAACTCACTTTTCTTTAGCACCCATAAGCCAAAGAACCTCAGCATGCGGGCAGGAGTAACCCCATCACCCCTATCCCTCTGAATAAGAGCCACCATTGAAGCCCTACCTTAAGCCACAAGAAACCCTAAAACAGCACACAAAACCTCTTCACAATCATCACCCATTACCATAAACCATCCATAACCCCACTAACACCTTTTCTATTTTATAAGACAATATTTGGCGAGTTGTTACTTGTTATCGTTGATATGTTAAATTAGGTTTTTAGGGATTTAGGTCTTGAGTTAGATTTCTCATTAACATCGAGGAAGAATTTAGTTTACGTTATTGTAATATTTTTCAAAAATATAAAAAACTGTACAGTACATTAACAAAATAAGACTATGATTGTAGTATTATATGGGCACCATGTGGCATAGTTTCACCAAAGTTACATAATTAGATTTTATTGATTTTTTAATCATTTAATAGTGCCCGAGTCACACCCTATAAATAAATGTAGCATTCATGTTCCTTTAAAAAAATCATAAAATCAATATTTGCATAAAAATTTGTAGGGATACAAGGGTCAAAATCATCATCGCTATATCACTATATCAAATCAGGAACCTAAGTTAACAATCAATGTAATATTTGCTTTTACTATAATTACATAAAGATTCAGGGGCTCCAACTTTATTTAACGTACTTTAAAAACAAAATAACAATAAAAGCTCTCAATTTCGAATTGTTTATGCTTTTTCCATCGCAACGGCGCCCGATAACTCGTTCCCGCTCAAAGAAGCAAAAAGATGAGCGTATCCGATCTGCCGAGGACAGCGGCTACCATGCTCAAGGGCCACGAAGGCGCAGTTTTAGCCGTTCGGCTCAACGGCGACGGTAATTATTGTCTGAGTTGCGCCAAGGACTGCACCATCCGCTTGTGGAATCCTCACCGAGGGATTCACATCAAGACCTACAAATCCCACGGCCGCGCACGTCACCCCGTAATCAAATTCTTACCACGGTAATCAAGTGCCCTCCGCAATTATGCGAGTGCATTTATTTCTTCCTCACTGATAATTTATTTTGCCTTGTTGCTTCTTTGTAATTCTCTCGTCACTTTTCTTCTTCAAGTATTATTGTCTTTGTAATTCTCTCATTAACTGCACGTTTTGTAAAAAATTAGAATTTAAGGAAATTTTCTTAAATATAATTAATTAGTAACAAATATAATTAATAAATCGTTAGAAATTTTAAATAAACTATCACGTTCAACACGTACAGTTTATTGCACAAAAACATAACACTAGTAAAATACATTCGACAATAGTTAAAACAAATTAAACAATCTATATGTATATGATAGTTAGAGTTAATAATTTATTCGTTTTGAACTTAATTAATTAAAAAATAAAAAATTGGCATGCGGCTGATTTTGTAATTCTTTTTACCTGTTATTTATTGCAAAATATTTTATAGCCCATTTCGGGCTCAAATAAAAAATAAAACAAATTAATAAAATCAAGTGATTAAACTTGCTGTTATTCAACTGTCATTAGCATTAATTAACAGAGGCACATTTTGACTTCAAATCGAGTTGTGTACATGATCATTCTCTATATAAAAACCCTCAAAAAGTATCAAGTTTCGTTCATCCCATAGCAAACAACTACAAAGAAAATTAATCAAAAGGTTAATTATTAGTTCAGTCACCAATGGCTCTCAAAAATTTGTTTCTCATCATTTTGTTTCTGATAACAAGTCTCGTTGCAAATGCAAGTGCCATGAATAAGCCAACTAGCTACAATCTTAAAGAAGGGCTTCAAGCCAGTGGAGGGCCTGGAGGCCAGTTCAATGAGTGCTTGAAGGCATATCAAGAATTGAACAAATGCTCAGCCGTGATTTACCAATTCTTCTTTACTGGCATGGCCAATGTTGCTCCCTGCTGCGGAGCCATCGAAACCGTCACAAGAAAATGCGCCTGGCCTAGCACTCTTCCTTGGTTCGGATACACACCCCAGCAAAGCAACATACTCTTGAGCTACTGTCGTGCAATTTCTCCTGCTCCCTCTCCAGCTCAAGCTTAATTAATTCTCTGCTGCTTCTGCCGCTTCTTCAGTTTCAAGGGCCTTGTCTTGTGTTGTTGATCTATGTGTGGTTGTTGCGTATAGTGTGAATTCAGAAGTCTTTCTTTTATATATGTTTTTTATTTGGAGAAAGTCTTTTGCTGTGGATTGTCTGTACGAATAAAAAGTTATACTTGCTTATCTAATGTTTTGTTTTGTAATATTTATTCTTTGTTCTACAAATTACATTGTCAAAGACTAGAGTAACAAAAAAATAAAATAAAATAAAAACATGCCACTGGTAAAAATATTATTAAATATTTGCATTTATAAATGATCATCTTAGATAAAATTAAAAGAAAAAAGAACTGGAAAAACTGATTCATGTATTAGGAATTTCTTGATTTGGCATCACATAAATTTCATTTTTATTTTCCCATATGACTAAAACTCCAAACATAAAAATAAATTCTTGTATATATTTCTCTTTAATCTTTTTCTTCCTTCTTATATAATTAATTCACTCTTTTGTATAAACCTTTCCAAAAATTTATTTAATTTTAATTACTACACTTATTTAAAATGTTGGAGGAAACCAAATTATTACAAAATTGTGCGCACTTCAAAATCAGTTAAATGATCAAAGCTTTAATATCAAGAATGAAGTTAGCTAAGAGGGACGTAGAACGGTGTACCCACTTCAAAATAAGTTAAATGATGAACAATTTAATATTGAGAGAGAACGAAGCGAGGGATTTGTCCCGGCTATGCTCTTAAAATAGGTTATTTATCGAGATACACCCCCGTATTTTAAATTCCCGCATGTATACCTTTGATTTTGTGCAAGTACTAAATTACCCTAATTAAAAATCTTATTTCCCAAAAGCATTCACAATATAGCACCCTCAATGTTTCTATTTGTTTCTTCTGTTTCGAGTTCAAAGACCAGAACCCAGTTACAAAAATAGAGGAGCACCCATCCTGCACACCCTAGACCATCGCGTTCGTTCTTCTTCCAATTGATTACTGTCTCTTTTTCAGAGATACAAAACTCTCTCTCTCCGCCCAATGAACATTGTTAACTAGCAATCCTTGATTTGGCTAGGAAAGACTGCATTGCTTTGGCCCAGGAAGCGAAGGGAATGAGCTCGGCTGCTCCTCCTCCACACTGATTTCTCTCCATGCCTGTTCCGCATGCGCTTCACGCGCCATTGGCGCTTTGCTCTCCTCTTATTCTTCACTGTCCCCTAAACCCAGCGCCTTTCTCTCTTCTCCTAACTCTCCGCTGCCACAACCGCTGCAAAAGCACAGGCACACATGACTCACAAATTGGGCTTTTCTGTGAAAAAGAAGTCCAAATCCGATAAAAAAATAAACAGGATAAGAAATAAAACCCTAAGGTCGTCAATTGTTATTTACTTTATTTCCCTCCCCCCTCATTTATATAAATAAAATAATTACTATTGCTTAATTTAATTTTCGTTATTGTTATTATCTTTTAGGCATTTACTTTTACATCATCTGTGAAAGCCAAGCGATTACAGTCACGAGAGTAGAGAAAGAGCAAAGTCGGCTTCACATTCCGACGATAGATCGCTTTTACGGTGAACCACCGCCATTTGTCGTTGTAGTTCAGGGACCTCCCTAGGTTTTGCATATTTGTTTATTTATTTTATTGTTTTAATTTTGAAAGTTTAGTATAGGGACCTAAACCCAGCGCCTTACTCTCTTCTCCCAACTCTCCGTTGCCACAACCGCTGCAAAAGCACAGGCACACATGACTTACAAATTGGGCTTTTTCTGTGAAAAAAAAGTCCAAATCCGATAAAAACTAAACAGGATAAGAAATAAAACCCTAAGGTCGTCAATTGTTATTTACTTTATTCCCTCCCTCCTCATTTATATAAATAAAATAATTACTATTGCTGAATTTAATTTTCGTTATTGTTATTATCTTTTAGGCATTTCCTTTTACATCATCTGTGAAAGCCAAAGCGATTACAGTCACGAGAGTAGAGAAAGAGCAAAGTCGGCTTCACATTCCGACTATAGAACGCTTTTACGGTGAACCACCGCCATTTGTCGTTGTAGTTCACGGACCTCCCCAGGTTTTGCATAGTTGTTTATTTATTTTATTGTTTTAATTTTGAAAGTTTAGTTCAGGGACCTAAACCCAGTGCCTTACTCTCTTCTCCCAACTCTCCGTTGCCACAACCGCTGCAAAAGCACAGGCACACATGACTCACAAATTGCGCTTTTCTGCGAAAAAGAAGTCCAAATCCGATAAAAAATAAACAAGATAAGGAATAAAACCCGAAGGTCGTCAATTGTTATTTACTTTATTCCCCCCCCCCCTCATTTATATAAATAAAATAATTACTATTGCTGAATTTAATTTTCGTTATTGTTATTATCTTTTAGGCATTTACTTTTACATCATCTGTGAAAGTCAAGTGATTACAGTCACGAGAGTAGAGAAAGAGCAAAGTCGGCTTCACATTCCGACTATAGACTGCTTTTACGGTGAACCGCCTCCATTTGTCGTTGTAGTTCAGGGACCTCCCCAGGTTTTGCGTATTTGTTTATTTATTTTATTGTTTTAATTTTGAAAGTTTAGGTGGCTTTTTTTAGTTGTTATTATAATCTAACCTCCAATGTAGTTGTGTAAAGAATTTCTTTACTTGATTTTTACCCTAGAGTCATGTAAAGAAATCTCCAATGCAGTTGTGCAAAGCATTTCTTTACCTGACTTTTACCCTAGAGTCGTGTAAAGAATTCTTTACTCATCAACAATTGTGTAAAGAATTCTTTACACAACTGTTGTTGTGTGAAGAATACTCTACTCGACAGTAGTCGGGTATGAACACTTTACTCCACTATATTTGCGTAATTAGTTTTTTACTTGACTGTAGTTTGTAAAAAATTCTTCACTGGATATGCATTGGGCATGAACATTTTATTTCCAATGTTACAAAGAATCTATGGTTTTTATAGTGGACTGTAGTTCAATGCATGTTTTACTCGACTGTAGTCGTGCAATGAATGATTTACTCGATTGGTATGTCGTGTAATTTTTATGATTGATTTAAAATCTATTATTATGCAACTTTTCAATCATTTTATATATTGATTGATAAATTTTTTTGTATTTATGCAGATGGAATTGAAGATTAAGGAATCTGAATACTTCAAAGCAAAGATTTTAAATCGATCATCACTAGAGGCAGTGAAGGACATTAAAGATAGACTCTCTAAGGCGCAGAAAAATATTTTCAGACATTCCTGTTTCGGTCATTTTTTGGATGTGAAAGAGTTAAAGTTTTCTGCTCAGTTACTCTACAACATATTATTGAGAGAAGTGAAATCAGATGAAAATGCAATGTGGTCTAAGATCAGACGAAAAAATATTCAATTTTCATTGGAGGAGTTTGCCTTGGTGACAAGCTTAGATTGCAGTCCATCGTATGAGCCCGAAACTGAAAATAATGACGATGATTACTAGGGATGGCAATGGGGCATATATGGGTTGGATCTACTCTACTCTAGATTCAGATCCATAATAAAAAGTAAGATCCGTATCTGCTCCAGATCCGTCATGAATCCATATTTTTCGCTCCATATCCATATCCAAAAAAGAAATAAATATCTATATCTGCTCCAAATCCAAAAAAAAATTAAAATCCAAATATACTCTAGATCTGCTATGAATTCTAAAACTCAGCAATAAAAAAGTAATAATTTTTTAGAATGAAAATTGAAGGCTAAAATGTTTTGATAACAAATAAATTATATAATTTATCTCAAAATATAATAAATATTGTAGTTTATACTTTTACACCAAAACAACAAATAAGAAAGATAATTCAATATTCTTCAAAAGTAATTGCAGGAGTAAGATCAATCTAATATTTTATTGTCTCCTTCATCATTCTAATATACACACACCCCCACCCTCATTCTTACAATATTAGATAATGACATATAAATTAAATATGATTTATATTCAGTGTTTTATTATTTTTATTATGGTCATATTTGACTAAATATATGAATAATTATATTCCTTAAAAATTATTTGGCCAATATAGTAAAATAAATTACCAAGTTGTATTACTTGACTTGCAATTTGAATATTGCATGTACATGCTTTGGGTTTGGTTGACCTTTAAATTTACAAAACTAACCTTTAAGTTTTAAGAGTTTAAATGTATGGTAAATACCACTAATATGCTATGAATAAAATTTATTATCATTATAATTCTACAATTATTAAGAGACTTTTAAAATTAAATTAAATTAAAAGAATGGTGGATATGGATATGGATTTAGATATTAGGATAGATCCAGACCTGCTCCAGATCCGTCTTAGATCCGCACATCAATATCCAAATCCGATCCAAATTCATTTTAAACCGACCCAAATCCGATCCGGTTGGATTTGGATCACGTGGATCTTGGATCAGATCCAATCAATTGCCATCCCTAATGATTACAGAATAGTTGACGAATTCCTAGATGGAAATTGTGCAATCACAACAAAAGAACTTCGTACAAAGTTCTTGCGGGCTAAGTCAAATGATAGCATGAAAATGGTCAAGCTGACTGTGCATTATTTTGTTGAGTCTGTGTTACTTGGAAAGGAGAATAGAAATCATATAAATGAAACTAATGTACTCTTTGTGGACAATTTTACCGAGTTTAATGAATTTCCCTGGGGATGCATTTCTTTCAAGATGACCATTGGTAGTTTGAGAAAAGGCGTTGTAGAGCGTGTGGCGAAGCCTAAAATTATTTGGGCATAGGTCATGGAAAAAAACTTTGTAGTGTTATTTTTTGGATTATGAGATGTAATAGTTATGATGAAGATGTTGTTGATATTTGATGTCATTAAAGATAACTTGACATCATTAATATATTTTATTTTTTTGTTAATTATATTAATGATAGATAAGATAGTTTGTACAATCTATGTGATATAACATGATTTTCATATATGCACAGGAAATACGCTGTAAGAAAATATACAACTACAGTCGGGTATTTGTATAGATACACGACTGCAGTTGAGTATTGACAAATAAACATGACAGGCTCTCTGTGAGAAAATACACGACTGCAGTCGGGTATTTGCACAGATACACGACTGCAGTTGGGTATTTAGAAATAAACATGATCAGTTCTGTAACAGTCAAAATACACGATTATACTCGGGTATGTGGACACAAAATAAAAAATTATCTAAAACAGTCATTATATTGATGACACAATCAATATAGACTTTAACATATCAAACTTCAAATAAATGAAATTAACTATAGTCTGGTTGCCTATCAAACAACATAAATTCAATACTTATTCGAATCGTAAATAAGTCGTAATACAATAGAAGTTGTTTAACAATCATCATAATTTTTTTTTGCATCTTCAACCAAATCTTCTCTGATATCACCAAGCCTAAAACAACATATGTTGTAGAACGGGGCACCATGATCTCTCTTGCCTCTTTACCATTAAATCTATAATGGCCGTTTTGCTCAATCTATTCACCACAAAACATAATAAGCACACGTATTGAAGTTGTTTCCTGTAATAATACAACAATTGATTATACAACAAATACAAAAATAAAATCAAACATGGTATATAACGAAGTGTGGATCTGTCTGCTTATTTACACGACTGATATCGTGTAATTGCTAGTTTACATGACAATAGTTGTGTAACTTGCTAAAATACACAACTATAGTTCTGTAAATAGTCAGATGATACATTTAGTAAAAAAAATTGTAATCTTTGTACTAACAGAATGCTAGGTGTCATAACAGCTACTAAATCTTTCAAACTTGCACGATCGTTGTCGTGTAATTTCATACATACATGACAGAAATCGTGTAAATTGCAAAAATACATGATTCAGTAAATAATCAGATGATATAATTTTTTCTTAAAAAATGTTGGGATCTCATAACAATTGGAACATTTTACATATATACACAATTATAGTATATAAGTTCATACGTACACGCTAATAGTCGTGTAACTTATTAACACACACGACTATAGTCCAGTAATAGTAAAGGGATATATATAGTGAAAAATATATATATTTTTTGAACCAATAGAATGATAAGGTGTCATAATAATTGGAATTTTTTGCACATTTTCACGACTACAGTCGTGTAATACATACATACACTACTGATGTCGTGTATGTCGGGTGCAGAAAAAAAATTGACAACAACTTCAGGTTTTTACGAATGTAGTTATAAAATCCATCAAATAACAGTCATATGATGCAAATGTAATGAAAATATGAGTTGCTTTAGTGTTTATCACAAACCAAACAAAACCCTAAAAATAATATAATGTCAACAAATTGAATAGATAACACAAAATAAAATAAAAAAGTTTCAAATACCTTATTCATGGGATGAATAATACACCCAACTGCAAACAAAAATCTCAGTGCATTAGTTGTTTGTGAGTGATTTTGAGTGTGGTGTGAGTTTTTGTTATGTGAAGTTAAAAAGAGTGAGAAGTAAAGAGCGTTGTAAGTTGTGTGTGTTTTATATTTTTCTTTAGGGATATTTTAGATAATGTACCACATAAAAAGGTATATCTAGATAATTTTCAAGCATGAGGAATATTTAGCTAAATACTCTACTTTTAAGGCATATTTAATTAAAAATCCCAAACGAAGCAAGGTGGGCAGTAGAAAGTTAGAAACACTGGTTATATTCATTCTCCATTCCCATAGAATATTTTGGAGTATAACCATGAGAAGAAGATTCAAAATTGTTTTATTATACAAAAATAGATTAAATACTTACATTTTATATATATAAATGATCGTCTTAATCAAAATAAAGAAACAAAATATGAAACATTTGTGCATGTATTCGAAATTTTTATTTTGCCAAGCTTAAGAATTTTGTGAGTTATATTTACTCGTGCAAGTTTCATTTTTATGTATTATATGTTGGTGATTTTTTGAATATGGAGGCAAAGAATAAAGAAAAATTTCTTAGGATTTGAGACGTGTTTGCACACATTCCTTTAAGGTTTTATTTGCCCTCACCAATCTTGGTTTGCTATAGAGTTTTAATGGCAAAGTACCCCCAAGATATATCAAATCTTGAATACAATCTCTAGCAAATAAGATTATATTTCCAGAACATACATGAAATCTGCAAAGTCTAATTATAATCTAATTGTATGTCTCTCTTTTAATAAAGAAGATGTTTATTTGAAAGAATACAACCATTAGAAATGGTACTTCTTCAAAAACACTCTTTTGGTTAGAATTTGCATCGAATGACAATTGAAATTTCCAAGCTTGCTAACCGTTTTTCCAGTTGACAAACACGCTCTCTTTAAATAAACGGTTAGCCGTTTTCTCAATAACGGTGAGCCGTTTTATTCCAAAATATCAAATAAGTTGCTCTCTGTAAATAAACGGTAAGCCGTTTTCTCCAGAACAGAAAACATGCTCTCTAGAAATGAACAGTTAGCAGTTTTCTCTAAACGGTTAGTCATTTTATCCAAACGGCGAGCCGTTTTCTCCAAACGGTTAGTCGTTTTCTCTAAAACAGAAAACATTCTCTCTGGAATGAAATGGTTAGCCGTTTTCTCCATAAACGGCAAACCGTTTTCTTCCAGAATATCAAACCAAAGATTGAAAAATATTACAATCTCTCTTACACTATATTTAGTAAAACTCTTAAATATGTAAATTGTTCTTTTCTATGTTTGTTGCAAATCTTTTTCTTCCTTCTTGCAGTTTATTCTCTTGTATAAATCTTTCCAAATTTTATTTAATTTTAATTATTTGATTTATTTAGAATGTTGGAGGAAACTAAATTATTACAAAATAAAAAAATAAAAAATCAATATAATTTATTTCTATTTAGTTAGACACATCGTAATTAAATGACAATTTAATTTTCTTTTTATAACCATATGCTGATCGAAGACACTGCAGCAATCACAAATATGGAGTTGAAGACTCATCACATGGTTCGTCCGCACATCATCGTCTAGCAAAGCAAATTTTATTTAAATTTTTTCTCAATCTCCATATTTTAATTTGATTTACAAACTATCTAAATTCAAAATTGTTTTCTTAATTTTATTTATTTATTTCATATTAATTCTAATTTAACGGCAGACATTTTTAATGGGCTTGGCCTGTAATTTCAAATTTAAAGCATATAATGTTCAACCTCTAGCAGGAACACACTTATAATATAGTATTGCTACTTTTTTTTCTTTTTTTTGGGAAGATACAGCCAAGTTATGCGTGAAATTTGCCATGGAAAAATTTTTGAGTCCTGAAATGAAACCAGGCAGGCATCTTATTCTTTTCTCCATGTGAGCCAAAGCCTACTCCCATTCAAACTGAAGACTACCCATTGATTTATTTCAAATTATTGTTCTTGAATCGATGTCGTAGCTGTCAAGATTGGGTGTCTTGATATTCAAAGTTTGAATATCAAAATCAAACTTCTAGATATTCAAACTTTGAATATCAAATTCAAAATTCTAGATATTCAAAGTTTGAATATCAAACTTTGAATTTTGAAATTTTGAATAATAATAAATAATTAAAAAAAATACGTGAATAGTAGCCAAGATTTTGGCTATAAATAGAGGGACTCATTCCCTCATTTGTTTAATTAGTTTTGTGAAGAAACAAAGTTGAGAGCTTGAGTAATTTTAAGGAATTAAAATTATAAAGTTCTTGAGGGTGAGAGAAAATTATTTCTGAGAGTGTGGTTGTAATAATTTTCTACATATTGAATATTTTTCTCTGGTTGTCTTTTTGACAGCGGCCGTGGTTTTTTCTCCGGATTTGGAGTTTTCCACGTAAATCTTGTGTTGTGGGATTGATATTATTTTTCATTTAATTTTTCTTGTTAATTTGTTACTCGGCAAATTGCTTGGAGAGATCCTGGGAGGAAGCTCAATTTCCTAACAGTAGCCGTTATAATCTGTATCATCTTAGTGTAGGTAAAAATACTCCTAAAGATCTAAGAGAATGAAATTAATAGTTGTGTATCCAGTGTTGGTCATTGGTCATTTGAAGACAATAATAAGTCACTACAGCTTGCCCCAAATCTTTGATCCACAGGAAAATTATGTAGAAAATAAGCTCTGAGGAAAAAAAAAGGCGAAACAAAACTATTATCCTAACAAACTCACAAAAATACTAGTGTCTACCATTTTCTAACAGCATTATCCTCCTTTCCAAGGGCTATAACCACTTTCTCTAAGATTGCTTCAGTTGGCTAGTGAGAGTTCTCGACAGCCTTGGAAATAGCTTGCCATTTCTCTTCATGCTTTGGGTCCGCCACAATGCATTTCTTCAGCACCTCCTTCTGGTTCTCGAAATTGCCATATTGCAACTCCAATTTGTAGTACAATGCCCAGAAGTCCCAGTATCCGAGACAAGGATCACTGCTTCTTTGAGCCAAGTCCTTGCCTTGTCAACCTTCCTATCGGGCCAAAATAGCTTGGTCACAGCAGCAATAATTCAGCCCGACGTATTCCACTGTTCGGACACTTTTTTAGTGCTTTTGTTATATAGCTATCAGCTTCCTTCTTGTTTCCATGCTTTGATTCAGCTCGAATAGTAACAAGCCAGTTTTCATGGCTTAGAGGATTCTTCGACAGTGCCCGAGCTTTACGCAAACCATTGCTTTTCTCCTCCAAATTGGCAAGTGAATGCTAAAACGATATACAATTGGGACAGTGATTACAACCTGACTCGTAAGCTTCTTTAGCTTGTTCCAACTTCCAAGTGACCAAGACGCTCCTCTAGCTGTCCCAGCTTCAACCACAACTTTAAAGACAATGGAAATCGTTTCAATTCCTTGTCAAGCGACCTCATCTCCTCTACATAGTTTGCCAGTTCTCTCTCAACGATTGCTGACTTCATCCACACTCTCTCCGTACCACCCCTATCTCTTGCCTTAGCAAGAAGCATTCTGGCTCTTTCAAGCTCATGATTGTTGAATATGAACTACAAATTAGTTTATAGTCAAGTGCGACAAGTCGGTTGAAGATTTTTCAATATTATGACATGTCGGTTGAAAGTCCTGAGAAGGCTATATGACAAGAATATCATGTCATTTGTGTGTGCAAGGAAAACATGTGACTTCGCACATGATTCACTTATTGGAAACGATTGATTGAACTGTCGTTTTATCACTTAGAAGAAACGAGATGAAGACACGTGTCTTGGAGCCTTATCAGAAGTCTGTTAAGCCGTTAATTAGCGCGGGAAGCTGCTGATCTTTGTCACTGAACACAGGCGAAGCTTGCTGGTGATTGAGAGTCCTTCTTGATCGAGCATTGCTTATATATATAGCTGGGTACTTTGGAATAAGTCAGTCGTTATGTGTGATTAACTTCTCTGAATAAGATTGTACTCTGTAAGACACTCATTCAATATAAACTTGGATTCACCCTTTCACAGTGGACGTATGCTTCCATAGCCGAACCATTATAAGCTTTCTTTGTGTTATTCTTTCTGTTCTTAAATTCTTTAATTGATTTGGTTTAGTTGTTGGATTGTTTAAGCATCCTGTAACTGCGTACAGATCACCTTAGTTTTAGATACAAAAACCCTTCTTTGAGTGGATCTTGGTGTGCCGTTATCAGTTCTTTACTGGTCTTTAGCACAACAATGATTCTCAAACTTGAGCTTAAAAGCTGCAAGCCAAATCTCCTTTGAGTTCGGTGTATTAGTAGAATAAGCTTCTTGAAGAACAACTTGTGCTGCAGGCACATCTCCTCCAACTCACTTTTCTTTAGCACCCATAAGCCAAAGAACCTTAGCATGCGGGCAGGAGTAACCCCATCACCCATATCCCTCTGAATAAGAGCCACCATTGAAACCCTACCTTAAGCCACAAGAAACCCTAAAACAGCACACAAAACCTCTTCACAATCATCACCCATTACCATAAACCATCCATAACCCCACTAACACCTTTTCTATTTTATAAGACAATATTTGGCGAGTTGTTACTTGTTACCCTTTATATGTTAAATTAGGTTTTTAGGGATTTAGGTCTGGAGTTAGATTTCTCATTAACATTAAGGAAGAATTTAGTTTACGTTATTGTAATATTTTTCAAAAATATATGTACAGTATATTAACAATAAAAAGATTATGACTGTAGTATTATATGGGCACCATATGGCATAGTTTCACCAACATTATATAATTAGATTTTATTAATTTTTTAATCATTTAGTAGTGCTCAAATCACATCCTACAAATAAATGTAGCATTCATGTTCCTTTAAAAATTTTAAAAAAAATTCATAAAATCAATATTTGCATCAAAATTTGTAGAGGGATACAAGGGTCAAATCATCATCGGTGATCCTAAAACCAGACATGACAAATCGCTATATCACTATATCAAATCAGGAACCTAAGTTAACAATCAATGTAATCTTTGGTTTTACTAATAATTACATAAAGATTCAGGGGCTCCAACTTTATTTACTGTACTTTAAAAACAAAATAACAATAAAAGCCCTCAATTTCGAATTGTTTGTGCTTTTTCCATCGCAACGGCGCACGGTTACTCGTTCCCGCTCAAAGAAGCAAAAAGATGAGCGTATCCGATCTGCCGAGGACAGAGGCTAACGTGCTCAAGGGCCACGAAGGCGCAGTTTTAGCCGCTCGGTTCAACGGCGACGGTAATTATTGTCTGAGTTGCGGCAAGGACCGCACCATCCGCTTGTGGAATCCCCACCGTGGGATTCACATCAAGACCTACAAATCCCACGGCCGCGAAGTCCGCGACGTCCACGTTACCCCGTAAGTTCTAATTTACTTCAGTTTACTTTAGTTGCCCCTCAATTTTTTTAAATTTAAGATAAATTGTTAAAATGTGAGAATTTTGTAATGTGTAGAGACAACTCGAAGTTGATATCTTGTGGCGGTGATCGGCAAATCTTTTATTGGGATGTTTCGACTGGTCGTGTTATTCGGAAGTTTCGTGGCCACGAAAGCGAGGTTAGCTGTCGTTTTGAACTTCTTTTCGGTTTTTAGGGACTATGGTGAATTTGGAAGTGCTTTCCGGTAAAAAGCGCTTTCAAATCGTAAAAAGTGCTTTTTTTTTAAAGAATGTATAGTTTAAGTGAAAGAAACAAGAACTTGAAACTGCATCTTCGAGATTCAGTTAATAAGTGCTTTTTCGTATTGTATGCTTGTGGTTGAGGTATTGGATTTTAATACATTGCTGTTGTGGAATGAAATCTCTAGCAGTGGAGTATAATTGCACAGATGGTTTTTAAATATTAGCTGCTGATTAAGTTTAGCTGTTCTGCTTTCAAAATTAGAAAGAAGTATAGTAGTTACAAACATACCCTAAGTGATTTTGTAGAAAGTTCTTTGAGCTAAACCGTTGTACTATAAAACACTCGCGAGAGCATCATGAGGCTTTGGGATATCATTTTTGTAGGGAGTGCTTTTCTTTAAGTTCACAATCTTAAATAATATGTTTTTCATCTATTTCAACCAAACAGAACAGAATAGATATAGAAAGCATTTTTTATTATTTATACTGCTAAAAGAACTTCTAATGCAGCCTTAATGATGATGAAATAGCTGATGAACATGAATAAAAGTAGTGTTTTTTGCCCCCTTTTCTTTTCCTATTCCAATTTGCAGGTGAATGCAGTAAAGTTTAATGAGTATTCATCAGTGGTAGCATCAGCCGGCTATGATCAATCCTTGCGAGCTTGGGACTGTCGATCACATAGCACTGAGCCTATTCAGGTTGCTGAATTTCATAATGGGCACTATTTTGTTTATTAAAGTATACACTGACTAAGTTCTCTGAAGCTTTTCTGAATATGCAGATTATTGATTCTTTTCAAGACAGTGTGATGTCTGTTTGCTTAACAAAAACTGAAATTATTGGCGGAAGTGTTGACGGAACAGTACGAACATTTGACATTCGTGTTGGAAGGTATGTGGAGTTGTATTGAAGAATTCATGAACTACACTTTTAGTTTTTCAACCTGTTTCTTGAAGAAGCTATCTCAAATAAGTTGGGCACATTTTCTAATTATGTTCTTCTTGTTATATACTACTAGAGAATTGTCTGATGACTTGGGACAACCTGTCAACTGTATTTCAATGTCAAATGATGGCAACTGCATATTAGCAAGCTGTTTAGATTCTACTTTACGTCTTTTGGACAGGTAATTTCTTACAGTTTCCACTTTCCAGATGACTTACTGTAGAGATTTATCTGAATTTTCCTCTTATTATCACGGGTCCTCTATTATGGCAGATCTACTGGTGAACTATTGCAAGAATATAAAGGCCATATTTGCAAGGTTAGCAGTTAGCATACAAATGCCTTTCTTTGGGGTTTTGACTATTAATGTTGATGCATTCTTTAAATTGATTATTCTTTCATTTTTTTTCCACTTTTTTTTTAATTAAAAATTTTTGACAATTCTTTTTGGTGTACTTCCAAATTTTTCAAGCTTTTTATTTTTTAATTTCAAATTATCTAATTGCTGTATATCATGAAGCACTCTATATTAAACTTCACTTTGGCTTTTTGTTCCACTCTTTAATGTTGATGTTGCCATACTTCCTGCTTGGTATGTGCAACAGTCTTTCAAAACAGATTGCTGCCTTACAAACTCTGATGCCCATGTAACTGGTGGATCTGAGGATGGCTATATTTACTTCTGGGATCTGGTAGATGCATCCGTAGTGGCAAAATTCAAAGCTCATTCTTTAGTGGTAAAGCTTCTTCTTTAAATTTCTTTCAGTCCAGCATTTATTTGAGTTGTGTTGATTATTGGAGATATATGCTATAAGTTACCTTATGATCAACTGCAGGATTTCGGATTCCTTAACCTTTAACCTTTTTCTTTGAAATAATTTGGACAACCATATATATGTTTTCAAATTGAAAACATGTTTTTTATTTTGTTGTCGAAATCATGATTCTTAATATATTATGTGTGATGATATTATATAAGCATATTGAATTCTCACTATCCCCGAATTTCATTAAATAATGCGTCCATGGTGCCATTCTTTAATTTGTCACTATCACTAATTTCCTGGATTAGGTAGTACTCTTGAATTCTGAATGCCTTCAATTGATTAGTTACTTGTTTGTTCCAAGTACATATTTACATATTTCCATATCCTTTTAACCTGAAGCGTGAAGCATGTTTAAACTATTCATGCCAAAATTTGGACCAAGAGTGAAATTTTGAGAAGAGCAATGATCTTTGTACAGTTTAGATCAACAGCAGCGCTTTTGTTTATTGAACTTTGCTCGGTTTTCTCAGTAAAGAAGAGATAGAAGAGTGAATTATTTTAGTGGGGTGATGGCACTTGACATGTCCCGGGTTGTTCTGCCTTCAGTAAATGACTTTCTCAATATTTTTAGCTCTTGTTTTGGTCTGACCAGGCATTTTTGTTTGTTTCAAACCAATCCCACTTTACTGCTAAGTCATCTTTAATGTTGTTCGCAATTTGTCTTACCGCAATCACTGTGGTGTCAAGTGCTGCACGCTTACAGTAGTACTTATCCGTTGGTTTCTTGGTTGGCGTAGGGTATTCTAGTCACTCACTTTCATTTTCCCACTTTACTGCTAAGTCATCTTTAATGTTGTTTGCAATTTGTCTTACCGCAATCACTGTGGTGTCAAGTGCTGCACGCTTACACTAGTACTTATCTGTTGGTTTCTTGGTTGGCGTAGGGTATTCTAGTCACTCACTTTCATTTTCTCTGTCAAAAGACTGCTTTAACACCCGGTCTTCTGCAGGTAACAAGTGTGAGTTATCACCCGAAGGACGATGCTATGATTACCTCCTCTGTTGATGGCATCATCCGGGTCTGGAAGAAATGAAGCAATTAAGATTCTCCACTGGCAACCGTTCTCTTTTCATCAGTTGAGTTTAATATTGGGACAGAATTAGATTTCTAGTCAACCATACCCTATCGTTCTGATTTCTGCCAGTCGTGTACATTTTACAGTTTTAAGGAAAGAAGTGAATATTCCTGCCTTCCTGGTTTCAGTTTTAAATGAACAATTTTATGCTTCATCCGAATGCAAGTCTCTTTGTGCGTTTCATATGATCATATCTGAAACTAGGGTTGGCAATGGGTACCGCCCGCAGTGGATTTGCCATTATCAAACTCAAACTCGCATAAAATTTAAATTACCAAACTCATTACGCAGTGGGTTTTAATATTTTTAAGAAAGTCCACTTGCTTCGGGTTTTGATAATTACCAGACCCGTAATGGTATTCGGTAGATTTTTTAAGGGATTTGTACATTTAAAATCATAAATGTTCAATATATAAATTTACAATAATAACATCAAATTCCACATAACATATTCAATTTTAAATTTAACTATTATAAATGAAAAATTAAAATTTCAACATCAATCCAACACCAATTCTCAAATTTAAAAAAAATTACAAACTAATATCTAAAAATAATAATTACATTTCATATTATTGTTCAACACAAGCTCCAAGAGAAGATCTTTATTTCATTCACCATCATTATTCATTAGCATCCATCCAACATGATGTCTACAATAATTATTAAAATTAATATTTTTTAAAGAATAATACTTTTCAAATTATCCAAAGAAAAAAATTATAATAATAAAATAATCCATGCATTAAGTTAAAGAAAAATAATCCATACAAAAACACTTTGATTATTTGGTATTTTGTATAATTGCATTATTTTCCTTATATATTTTTTAGATTTAAATTTTTTCAAGTAAAATTAAATTAAAAATATTTTAAAAAATATTATGGGTCTAGCATATATCAATACGTGTATCCACTAGATATTGAGTTAATATCAAATTCATCTATATCTAAATGTGGATTTTAATTTATAATACCAAATCTGCCTACAACTTACAAAATTATTCTTAATGAACAAATTTTGACAGATAAATTTGAGCAAATTTACGGGACAATTGTCATCCCTAAAACCTTTTCGGCCCAATGAAAACCTTTGCTTTTGGGGTTGCAGAAAGAGTCGGTAGCGTCATGGGAATCCCTTGCTCTCCCAATGGTTTGATTGATTAATTTATTTTGGGAAGTCAAAATATCAACTTGTGGCTGTAGTTTAGTGGTAAGAATTCCACGTTGTGGCCGTGGAGACCTGGGCTCGAATCCCAGCAGCCACATAAGTGAATTTTTTTTTAAATAATTTCTTTTCTTCTGCCATGAAAATATGAGCCAGATGCTTCTGTTACTCAGCCTACCACAAAATTTGGGCCCATTAAAGGTCTTTTCTATTTCAGAAATGGGCCACTACTCCATATTCATTTTGGGTCCCTTTTCCATTTTCATTCAAAATAATAATAATAGTAATACCATGATGAGACTTGAGAAATGATGTCATCTAAATTGGTCACACTAGATGATTATAAATATTAATATTAATCCAGTAATTGTAATTCAAGAAAAGAAAACTTATTCTTTTCATTGTGTTAAAAAGTGAAATAGTGTTAATGTTACCAAATAAAAATTTTTACCGAGTTGCACATCTTCTAATTATGTAAATGAAAGTTTCAGATAGTGCTGATAGCTTACCGCCATTGTGTTAGTATCACCATTATGTTAGTATGTTATCATATTTTATACAAAATATATTTATAATGACTTTAAATTTAGTGATACATAATTTACTTAAGAACTCTTGGTATAAATAAATACTTACATAGTTTATATCTTCATTCATGTGACACATAATATGTAAATAAATGTACCAACATATACATAAAGGATTTTCTAATAAAGTCAACCAGTACGTAACATACGAGTATCAATAAAAAGTAACTTAGGACTATTAACGATAGGTGTAACCTCAATTGGGTAGTATAGGGCTATTAGCCTACTACATGTCACACAAATATAAGTTTCAATCTTCAAGCATCCATCCACATGCATAACATATTTTTAGTGCTATTTATAAAGTCAAATGGAAGGCCGTAGAGATGGCCTTCTAGTTTACTTTTTCTCCGCTTTGGCCAGAGCTTTGACTAAACTCTTAGAAACTGTGATCTGACGGCTGAATGTTCACTGTTCATAAGAAGCCAAACGTTACCGACAGCCTGCTTCTTTGGCTCCGTTACCGACTTAACGTGGCCCACCAAACGCATTAAAAAGACGAAAGTACAAAAGAAAATTTTAAAATCATACGTCCACGTGTTAGCTCTCCATTCGCTGCCTTTGTCTTCTCTGGAAAAAAAAAACACCTAAAAAAACAAGAAAATATCCCGAAATTATCATTTTTTTCAATCGTGTGGCTCACAGTTCACTTTCCACCAAAGCAATGACAATTGCCAGCTGTTGCCTCCGAAGCACTGGGGCCTAACTGATCAAAAAGAACTATTGAATTTGGTGGGTCCGTCTTATATTTTCTGCTCAATTGTCGCTGGACCCCATGGTTCACGTGCTTTTACACGTGGCGTGTAAAAGCAGCAGAGAGATCATGGTGGTCTATGATTAGGTCCCTGTACATTTTTTTTCTTTCTTAGGGCTTGATCATCCTCATAATCATCATTAATCATGCCTACTTAAACCAGATGGATTAGTTTCAGATTTGGCGTTCGCCAGGGATTGCCACGTGGCCCGTTCTGATTCGGTGTTATTTTATAATCAACGTCACGTGCTTTAGTTTTTTTGTGGTAATTTTATTCTCATTCCTTTGATTTCACGTTGTGGAAAAGCGAAAAAGTACACGATATACGAAGGTCCATATCGGAAGAAATAATCATGTGATGATAGAACAAAAAAGCTGGCTACGGTGAATTAACACGTGTGTTGAGAAAATAATCACTGGTTTACAGCTTAAGTCATATTGGACCAATGAATGCATGACAATATATTAAGTTTACTTCATATTATTATTTTAATTTGGGTTTGAAATTTCTAACAGGCTACTCCCAGTAATCACCGGGACTCGACTCTCTCTCTCTTAAGGGTTTATTTAACTCTTTGTTTAGAGAATAAAATAGATCTTCTTTTATAATTAAATTAAGGTCGTTATTTGGGTATATCATATTAGAATCATAAAAAAAAGTCTTAATTGTTATTTGATTGAAAATATCAATAGAGTTCTAATTGTAATATATCAATATTTAAAAAAAATAGCTTAGAGATTAAAGTTAGATTAGCATAATTTTTTTATGTTAAAATGCATTAAGATATAAAGTTAATATAAAAAAATTTAGTAATATATTCAAGCTAAATAAGTTGAATCTTTCGTATATTATTGGATTCCATTAACCAGTCTGTGGAAATCATTGTTTCGAATGAGTTTCATTTTCATTAGCTAGCACAACAATGGTGCAAGTTTTGTAAGTCATTAATTAATCTTTCGTGATCATCGTTTCATATATATGTTCTTTTGATTAGTTAGCACTTCAATTTTGCAATTTTTGTAAGCCATTTATCAATCTCTCTTCCGTATGCGTTTCAGTTTGAATTAGCAAGTACTCAATAGTGTATGTGTATTCTTTTGGAGCAATTAATCAATAAATCTTGTAATCCTTAATTTTATATATAGAAGAGTTTGTTTGTTTGTCTTAATCACTATGATCTCAAACAAACAATTTATTTACTAATTTAGAGCCATTAATCAATATATTTTCAAAACAAAATATCTAAATCGCGGACATTTTGATTCATTCCATTCATATTGATTTTATTATTTGGAAAGTTGGATGGTTTGTCTTAATCTTCAAATCTCAACCAAAAAAAAAAATACATACTTAGACCAAAGTAATAATAAAAGAAATAGCCTATCAAAGAAACTAATGCAAAAATCCTAATGAAGCACTCTTTTACTTTTTTATTCCTAAAAAATTATTGTCCAATCATATCAATGATGAAACCTAACGTCAAGAGAAATTTAATATTAAAACCGACAACTTCACCTCTAACAAATGTTTCACAAAATACTACTAAACTAAACCAAACCCATCTATCTATTAGTAAATTGATGTCTGTGCACCTTCGAATAGGGCAAGAGTCTATTTGGGTAATTTAAAACATTAGGGCAAATTTTTTTTTTAATAATTTGTCTATAATTTGGAGGTGGTCAAATGTTCTATTTGTGTTGAGAAAATTGTATGATTTCGTTCCACCGACAGCTTGATGCCCATGTGGCGTTGGAGTACATACATTTCACCTAACATATAATATAAAAGCACACATGATGTGGCAAGTGGGCTTACGATTTTGACCAAAGATGAAACGGTACAGCTTTGCAAATTATAAGTCTTGTAACTTGTATAAAGACAGGGAATGTGATGCTCATTTGCCAGCTAATGAGCAATAAATAAGTCAAAAAAGTCCTGAAAAGGTTGTTCTATAAAGGAACAAAAGCTTTGTCCCCATCTAAGTTTAGGTCATCAAAAACGTGACAGTTCATTGTAGTTTTGGTTAATGACCAATTTCTTTTAATATATATATATATATATATATATGTATAAGTATTTCCCTAGATTAGTTAGTTTATTTTGATCGATTTGGTTTTCCCTCTATAGATGAAATAGATGGGTTGATTATATATTTGGGTAAGTGTACTTTCTATTTATATTGATTCTATCAAATAATTCGATGGGTATTTTTAAAATTCATAATAATACAAAATAAGTTCAATTGTTATTTGAATGTATTTAATAAAATAAAAAACAAAGTAGGAGTTGTTTCGATCTATTTGTATTTGAATGCTTCAAAATAATTGTCTAACAACTATTTAAATAGTGTTCTAATTTTTTTTTTTGGGTCAAAATTGTTACCAAACACATTTTTTTAAGTTTGGGGATAAGATATTAAGACACATTTCAAACTTTTATTTTTAGTTTAATTTTGGGGCTTAACCGCTCAAATCTTCTATCTTATCAAAATGCTATCAGTTAGGTGGCGTTTGTTTTTTTATCTGAAATCTGAATAGACCTGAATTAGTCTGAATTCTGAATAGGTCTGAATATCTGAATCTGAATAATATGTTTGTTTTTTCGTCTGAATCTCGAAAAATAAGTATTAAGTTGTTTGTTTTTTTCAACTTAAAAAGCTGAAAATATGTACTTTTACATTTGTATCCTTATTAAATTTGAATGTCAAATAAATAATATATTAAATACCACAATATTTTAACATTTATAAGTAAAACTATATTCAAGTGAATACATAATTATTTTAGAATTTTAATATATAAAATACCATAAATTTTAAATTTTATCGTATATAATATAAGAAAGAAAAAATATGGATATTTTTATGTGGGGTAAATATCTATGGGTGAGTTTTGGGATAGACATGAAAAATAAATTATAAAACAGGGATATTTTTGACATTAGCAAGTAATTGACTTAATTCAGATTTCTCCATTAAGTAAAAAGCCAAAAAAATTAGCTTATTTTATTAAGTCAAAATTATCTAAAAATTCTCATTAAGTTATAAAAACAAACACCTCTAATTAACTTAATTAATTAAGTTAAGTCACTTTAAATTATTAAGTTAAAAAACAAACGCCACCTTAGTCTATTTTAATTAATGAGCACCGACAAATCTTAATCAATTTCATTGTTACTGACATTTTAACACAAAACATTGAATTGTTTGAAGCGTTCAAAGCTCAACCCAAATGTAACAAATCAAAATCTGTTAGTTGAGTATCTAACAATCTATGTGCTTCATTTTTTTTTATTTGTTATTTTATTCAATGAAGGCTAGTTAATCATTGAAGACTGATATTTGTCTTTCGAATATCACATCATTTTTACACAATGACCCACAGTATATATAAATTAATTGAAAATTAATTGAAAATGTTGAAGTATTTTTTTTCTTTTGGCCTTTTCTTTTGCTATTAAAGGTGAAAAGATAAAAAGTCATTTAACTCTATAGCTATGGGCTTCCTTTCGAGTTATATCAAAAATCGCATGCACTAATTCGACATGAATACTAATCGTATTAGATTAAGCGATGATAATTTTTCCTTAGTTTGTAATTGTACATATCAATGAGTATGTAATGAGTCAATATCAATAAATAATCATTTTTTTTTCAAATTGTTACAATCTATATATATATTACAATTTAGACAATTGCTACGTTGGAGCACCTGCAATGTCAAGCAGTTTTTAAAATTATTAGATGTCTGTAACTAAATTTAAAACAACTATAATAATATACATCTAATTATTACGAGAGTTGTTCTATCTTAAATCTACTCTAAAACAATTAAACCCCACAACTTAAATTATAATATTGAGTTAAAATACGTACACCCATAATATATCCATAATATAAATCAAAGATACGTTGATAGTAACTCGAAAATCTTTTTCTTCATATTAAATAGATATGTACTATAAGCCCAGCAATTAATGGTATCACTTAAGACCTAGCAAAACTTGTTGCTTTTCATTTAAGATTTTGTCACAAATCAATAGCTTTCTAAGAAGAAACGACAATTAATGGGTGCACCCGATCCACACCCCACTGGCCTATTTCTTACTCAATAAGTCAACAGTGTTTTAACGAGAAGGGGAAAAAAAAAAAACTCCGTACAAAACACATAACATATCGCTCCCACAGTTGAACTAAGTAATTACAACTCCCAAATAAAAAATAAATATTTTCTAGGCAATAAATAAATTAGTAGATAAAAAGGAAAATGAGTAATACAATTAAAGCACAAAATGGTTATAAATAGAAAGGTGCCTAAAAATTAGGATCTCCCCACGTGGCGCGTAGATCGTGTCTTCTTTTACTGTCTCTGCATTTACACGACACAACACCACTCTCTGTATACGCATTAAACTACTACGCGGTTTGCTTTTTACACTCTCTCTTTGCTTTACTTGCCAAAACGGCGTGGTTTGATGCTTTATGCAAGTAATTTTATTAATAGCTTTGTTATGACTTTTTTATCATTTAGGCCCCTATATTTCACAATATAAAAGACAAAATATCAGTTTGTTCTAAACAAGAAACAAGTCCTTCCTTATTCGCTTAATCTCACCTCTCCTACCAAGTGACCACATTACCCACAATAAATAAGCCCAAGGAGTGCAACACAAAATTGACATGACACTATTGTACAACTAGAGCTGACAAAATTTGACACTACCTGATTATCCGATACGAATACGATATAAATAAATGAGTATGGATCGTCAAATTTAACACGATTATTAAATTGGTCGGGTTCGGGTCAACACGATTTTTTTTCATGTCGGGTTAGAATTAAAATTCTTGACCCATTTATCCGATCAATAACCCGATTATATTTTTTATTTTAAAATAATTTACATATTCTTATCATTAAAACTCAAACATTAGAAATGATTTTCTTTTTTTTTATTCTTTAAAAAGGTGAATATAAATACAATGTTTTATTTATAAAATTTTAAATACATTTAGAGCTCCAATAGTGTAAATGTGTAAAAATTGATTGACATGTATATTTTATAATATTGATATATAATATTATATATATATATATATAATTAAAACCTCAATAGTGTAAATGTGTAATATATTGGTAGATATGTATATTTTATAATATCGATAAATTATATATGTATGTATGTACATACGTATATATGATAATGTGTAAATATTTGATGTAACTTTTGTTCAATATATAGATATTAAACGGGTTATTAGGTAACCCGATTATTTTTTCGTGTCGGGTTTAGGTCTCAATATTTTGACATGATTATTAATGGGTCGGGTTGGGGTTGACCTAAATTTGACACGACACGAAACTGACACGACACAAACACGACTCGATGACCCGTTTTGCCAGCTCTATGTACAACTACCGCTTAACAATTATATTGACTTTTTTAGTATTTACATTCGATAAATTCTTTCATATTACATCAGTTTATCTAATATAATTGATAAAATAAAATTATATTATTAAAATATACCATATATTATGAATTTCTTTTTCTATCACCATCAATAATTTGTTTATTTATCTTGAAATAATTATTCTATGATATTTAGCCAATTGACTTCACTTTTTAAGCAACTTTCTTTAATTATCCATACAAATTCATATTATGGGGGCTATTTATGTCATATTGGTACTAACCTAATCTATTTTACACGGACTACACCAATGGACGTCATATGATATGATAGACTATCGCACTAAAATTCAATGTCAAAAGGGCACATTTAGTTATATTAGCAACGAAACATGATATTATATTGAAAACATAAAAAGTAAAGGACTTTAATGATAAAATCCCCCACAACCAAAAAGTGAAAGGATCAAAGGAAGGGTCTGCTGGAGAGAAAACTCAGAAGAAAAGAACACGACAAACCAAACTGTACTCACAAAATTTTCTGAAGAAGAAAACAAAAGAAAAACCCTAATTTTTTTTGTTTTGAAATTGTCAAATATAAAAATTACACTTCTGTTTCTGTTTCTCTTTCTCCCTCTGGAAAAAAAAGATGCATCCTGCTGTCACTAACTTTGGTGGGGGCAGATCGTACAGCCACAGAGTCGCCATCACTCCACTGGACCCCACCCATCTTCACTAGCTTTCCACCACTGCCGCTGCTTCGCTTCTTCTCTTTAATTTATTTATTTATTTATTTATGGGAAATAATTAATTTGATGAATTGATTTTCTTTTCTGTTGTCTCTCTGGCACACTCATCATCTCCTTCTCAATTACGCGTCTCCATTTTAACACAAATAGTCACGCGTCTTCATTTTAACACACATAGGCACCCACACCACCATCTCTCTCACTCTTTTTGAGAGAAAAAAAAAAAGAAAAAAAAACTCAGCACTTTGTTCCTTTTTCTCTCTTAAAAATCTTAAGGGAGAAATTGGGGCTTTGCCCAACACAAGCAAACCATAAAGCATTGCCTTATTCTCTTCATTTTCTCTGTGTTTTTGCTTTTTAACTGTATGTAGCGTTTTGGGCAACCAACGAAACTGGATCTTGAGGACTGAGCTTGGTCTGCTTTTTTTTTAATTATTTTTATTCTATTTTTTGGAGTGTCGGTGGTGAGTCATGGCCACTGGAGGGAGGCTCATTGCAGGGTCTCATAACAGAAATGAGTTTGTGTTGATTAATGCTGATGAAACTGCAAGAGTAAGCACTCTATAATCCCTCTTCTGTTTTTGCTTTATTTTGATGTACACCCATCTGGATCTTTTTGTTGTTTTCTGATCTGGGTTTGTTCCAAAAATGTATCTTGTTGGTTTTTAATTTTTATTTTTTAATTGGTGTTTGATGAGATTTTAAGTGCATTTTTTTTCTGATTTAAGTGATGTATGTTCTACTGTGATTTGGTTTTCATTTTTATTGGATCATAACTTTGGCTATGTTGCATATCAGTGTTTTTTTAATCTAATATGGATCCATTTTCTAAATAAATGTGAGACTTTTGATGTGAATTTGAGCTTAATTTTGCTGATTTACGTTAACTGTGAAGCTACCAGTTTCCTGTTGTTGGTTTCTAGATTTGCTATGAGTTTCAGTTTTGATGTTAGCTTAGATGACTGAGATTTGGTGTGATTTTGAAAGCAAGCCATCGATTGTGCTTCTGATGTATTTGCTGATTCTCATAATTTTGTTATTTAAGAATCTCCTAAATTTTTGGATATTCAAAAGAAATTTGTATATTTTTTTGGAATGATTGTAACTGTTATAGAAGCCACATGTAAATTACCATGATCTGAGTTCTCAAATGCAATGGATTATTTGAGTCTTGAAAGGAAGCGTAATAGAAAGAATTTAGTAGATAAGTTAACTGCCATTTTGTTTGGATTATTTGTGGTAATAATGAAATTGCTTGCTTACTCAACGACCACTTCAATAAAGTGATGAAAATTTGAACTTGAAAAGGACAGTTAGAATAAGTAGATTCTCAGTTTAAATTTCTATTTAAATATCAGTTGAATATTCTGCTCTTCTGAGGTATGTCTTTATATCCTATGATCACCCAATTGGCAATTGCATTGTTTGTCCTCTACATTTTTATTTGGTTTGCCGAGCAGTCACAATAACTTGCATTAAGCTGATGAGCTCACTTCTTTGGGTGTGTGCAGATAAAGTCCGTGAAAGAATTGAGTGGACAAACTTGTCAGATATGTGAGGACGAAATTGAGATTACAGATAATGGGGAGCCATTTGTTGCTTGCAATGAATGTGCCTTTCCTGTATGCAGGCCCTGCTATGAGTACGAGAGAAGAGAGGGGAATCAGGCCTGCCCACAGTGCAAAACCAGATACAAGCGCCTAAAAGGTGAGTTTTGTCTGATATTCTTTCCATGAGTCCTGCAGTACATAGAAGCTGACTAACTCGTGACATAAATTGCAGGTAGCCCAAGGGTTGAAGGTGATGAGGAAGAAGATGACATTGACGATTTGGATCACGAGTTTGATTATGGAAACTTAGATGGTTTTGGCCCACAACATGTCAGCGATGCTGCCCTCTCTGCTCGCCTTAATGCATCTGGAATCCCTGCACGCTCAGAGCTGGATTCCGCTCCTCTTAGTTCTAATATTCCTCTCTTGACTTATGGAGAAGAGGTGAATTTTATTAACTATACTGTGTCTCTGTGTTTTTCTTTTTAAGAATCTTCATCTCTACTGTTACACAAGCATATGTTTTTTTTGGTGATGCAATGATTGCATCATACTGAATCCTTTTTGTTTTCTTGGTTTTAGGATGATGATATTTCTTCTGATCGACACGCCCTAATTGTACCCCCATATATGGGTCATGGAAATAGAGTTCATCCAATGCCTTTTACTGATCCATCAACACCTTGTAGGTCCTTTTTTTGTTCTCTATTTGCATATCCTTATGATTTCTAGCTGTTGCATTACTTATTGCCTTATGGTAAATTGCTGATTTTCATCTCATAGTGCAACCGAGACCGATGGTTCCTCAGAAAGACATTGCTGTATATGGATATGGGAGTGTTGCATGGAAAGATCGAATGGAAGAGTGGAAGAAAAGGCAGAACGAAAAACTTCAGGTGGTTAAGCATGAAGGAGGAAGTGACAGTAGAAACTTTGATGGTGGTGAACTGGATGATTCTGATTTGCCCATGTAAGTGATACTTGGGACCATTTTCATCTGATGTATTATTTGACTATTTTCTTGTCTCAAGATTTTTTTTTTTTTTTTTTGGTTGTTGTTGGAATAAGCAACTCTATAGATTTTGCATAATATCACATAATCTTAGGTAAGACACAGGATTTTGTAGACCAATCAGAGGGGGCAGATCCTGCTTGAAGTTTATCTGTTCTCAGAACAAGTGGGTACAACACCTTGTTATCGAAATAAGTTCTGCATGCTGCAGATATTAGGCCTCCCTATTTTGCAGTCATTTTTTTTCATGATATCTGCTTTGACTAGCCTTGGCAGCAATTTAAAATAAAGATTTGGTTTAGCTATGTCAAGTTGTGCTGGCTGCTGGGTGTGTCAATACCGCTAGTAAGAGAAATAAGGAAACAAAGAAATGACGCTTTTGTTCATACCTGGTCTTTTATTAGAAGTTGAAGCCCTTGGGGTGCAATGCTGTGACTGAGATAAAAGAGGAAAAATTACAGTTTCTGTTTAAAAGAAGTTTCATTTGTACGTAAAATGAGGATTTGAGCATCCTTATAATCTGAATTAAAGTTGTGCAAGTATATTTGAGACATGGCTGGTCAGTGCATATTTAGCAGACGAATGCTTGGATAAAATGTTGGCCTCTTCAGAAGCAAGTTTGCTGTTTCTTACTGTCCTTGGTTGAGGTGCCTTCTAGAGAACTGCTAAGTTAAAGGCCTGCTATATAAATTTTTTGGCATTGGACTTTATCATCTTCCATGATCTCGAATGCTCAGAGATTTATACCTTTGCCTCTTGGACTGGACTGAATAGGTTGAAACTGCCTTAAATGTGCTCTGATTGTTATTCATTTCCGCAGCATAAACATGGCCTGTCTTCCTAGTTCCTATAGATTAACTATTTGCATAAACCATTTTTCATTTTTCTTTTTGTGCCGAGTTTGACTTCTTGGGAGAGCTGTCCACTTCAAATGTAAGAAAGTTATCAGAGAATACCCGTGTTTCCTTTTGTCTTAAGTGTATACCATAAGGCCTCCATGGACATGATAGAGTTCCATTCTGTGAACACGGTTGAGTTACGTAGAATTATCATGTTAGACTTTATTTGTAACTGTGCCTAAATAAGTTGTAATTAATGTTATGATGCCTATTTTAAGTATGGTACTGACTAGTTTTATTGATGCACATTATCAGGATGGATGAGGGCAGGCAGCCACTCTCAAGGAAGTTACCAATTCCTTCAAGCAAGATAAGCCCATACAGATTGATAATCATACTCCGCCTTGTAATCCTTGGCTTATTTTTCCACTATAGAATTCTCCATCCAGTAAATAATGCATATGCCCTCTGGTTGACATCAGTAATCTGTGAAATATGGTTTGGGGTATCGTGGATTCTAGATCAGTTTCCAAAATGGTACCCAATAACGCGAGAAACATACCTTGACAGGCTATCACTCAGGTATTTGGAGCCGATGTCATTTAGTTCTTTTGTTTATATTTTAAAGATGATTATTGGGCTTTCTTCTAATTTTCCCCTCTATGTCTATTGTCTTTGTTTTTCGCCTTTAGTTTATGGAACGTTGTCTCATTAGTCGCACCTTAAATTACAGGTATGAGAAAGAAGGGAAACCATCGCAGTTAGCCAAAGTAGACATTTTTGTGAGTACTGTTGATCCTATGAAAGAACCTCCTCTGATCACTGCAAACACTGTTCTGTCCATCCTTGCGGTTGATTATCCAGTCGATAAAGTTGCATGCTATGTCTCTGATGATGGTGCTGCCATGCTTACTTTTGAGGCACTCTCTGAGACATCTGAGTTTGCTAGGAAATGGGTACCTTTCTGTAAAAAGTTTAATATTGAGCCCCGAGCTCCAGAGTGGTATTTTTCTCAGAAGATTGACTATTTGAGAAACAAAGTTCATCCAGCATTTGTTAGAGAAAGGCGTGCAATGAAGGTTTGTTACTTATTTTTATGTAGCAGTATTTTTGACTTATCTGAAGATTTGAGTTCCACAAGAATTCATGCATTTCAAATCAATCAAAGATGTTATATATTATTGTATAATTATTGTCCCTAATTGATCTTCTGGTCTTAATAAAAAAATTCCTTAGACTTCGCAATTATGATGTAATTTTCTTGTATTATCTTGTATTATTTATCTGTTACAGAGAGAATATGAAGAATTCAAAATCAGGATAAATGCACTGGTTGCAACGGCACAAAAGGTTCCTGAGGAGGGTTGGACAATGCAGGACGGAACTCCGTGGCCTGGAAACAACGTACGAGACCATCCTGGCATGATTCAGGTCAGATGATTTTCTCTTTCAACTAAAAGCTCTTTTGACCATTGTATTATGAGCAATGTATTATTTGCTGTCCTTTAATCCCTACCAAGTTAGTGAACAAATATAGTTGTTTCTTTTACAGGTCTTCCTTGGTCAAAGTGGTGTCCGGGATGTAGAGGGAAATGAATTACCTAGTTTGGTTTATGTTTCTCGTGAGAAAAGACCAGGTTTTGAACACCACAAAAAGGCTGGGGCCATGAATGCGCTGGTAAGGCTAAAAATTTAATGTAATCAATGCTTATTGAATAATCATTTCCTGGCTTTTGCTTCTCATATTTTTAAAAAGGCTGGGGCCATGACTAATGATGTGTTGTTTGACTATTGTCTCTGAAGGTGCGGGTCTCTGCAGTTCTCTCGAATGCTCCTTATCTTCTCAATGTGGATTGTGATCATTATATTAACAACAGCAAAGCACTTAGAGAAGCCATGTGCTTCATGATGGACCCTCAATCGGGGAAAAAGATTTGCTATGTGCAATTTCCACAAAGATTTGATGGTATTGATCGTCATGATCGATACTCAAACCGGAATGTTGTATTCTTTGACGTATGTTCATTTCTCTGTCTTTCCCCCACACCCCCTCTTTCCTTTAGTTTAAAACAAGAAAATTACTGTTACTATAGAGAAGCTAATTTCCCTAATGCAAACAGATCAACATGAAAGGATTGGATGGTATCCAAGGACCAATATATGTCGGAACTGGGTGTGTTTTCAGAAGGCAAGCACTATACGGTTATGATGCTCCTGTCAAGAAGAAGTCTCCTGGCAAGACCTGCAATTGCTGGCCAAAGTGGTGCTGTCTGTGTTGTGGATCTAGGAAAAACAAGAAAGCAAAGCAGCCAAAGAAGGATAAGAAAAAGAAGTCAAAGAATAAGGAAGCATCGAAGCAAATACATGCTCTTGAGAATATTGAAGAGGGCGTAGAAGGTAAATCTCTACTTATGTGCAAGAGCAACTTCGTACTTGCATAGTTGTATTATATTTGTGACTTTTGAAAAA
The DNA here is from genome assembly GCA_002013955.2 of Citrus medica. Taxonomy (NCBI): domain Eukaryota; kingdom Viridiplantae; phylum Streptophyta; class Magnoliopsida; order Sapindales; family Rutaceae; genus Citrus; species Citrus medica. The sequence continues at coordinate 17,149 of MKYO02026795.1, read as the reverse complement.
TGTTCCTGGCAATTAAGACCGAACTGTTGTTGCAGAAACAAATGCTGAGAAACCATCTGATATGTCCCGAATGAAGTTGGAGAAGAAGTTCGGGCAGTCTCCGGTTTTTGTAGATTCTACTCTTTTGGAAGATGGTGGAGTTACTGGAGATCTCAAGCGAGCTTCACTATTGAAAGAAGCAATCCAAGTGATCAGCTGTGGTTATGAAGATAAAACAGAATGGGGGAAGGAAGTGAGTAAAAACTGAGGACTTTAAAGTGAACTTATCATATGTGAGTTCTATCATTGTGACTAAACATTTAAATGTTGTACCAGGTTGGCTGGATATATGGTTCTGTGACTGAGGATATCCTGACTGGGTTCAAGATGCACTGCCATGGTTGGAGATCTGTATACTGCATTCCCAAACGGGCTTGCTTTAAGGGATCAGCCCCTATCAATCTTTCAGATCGTCTACACCAGGTTCTTCGGTGGGCCTTGGGATCTGTTGAGATATTCTTGAGCAGACATTGTCCAATCTGGTATGGTTATGGGGGTGGGTTGAAATTGCTGGAGAGATTTTCATATATAAACTCAGTTGTGTACCCTTGGACCTCCATTCCTTTGATTGTTTACTGTACGCTACCTGCCTTCTGCCTTCTCACTGGGAAATTCATTGTTCCTGAGGTAACAATCCATGTTTTTGAAACTATGAACTTCATGTTAGAGGAGAAATGTTGTGGATTATGAGTTGCATGTCTCAAATGTTATACTTGTGTATTCCTGCATTGAAACTATGTTGGTAGCTTTGTTTCTTGCAATTTTTTAACACTGTGACATACGGATCATAAACATGTTAGATGCACCTAAATTGTGGGATTAAAATCCTTTTGATTTTATTAGTGTATCCTGATTGGTAGTCATCTTGCCTTGAACTTGCAAGGCCAATGTGCAAAATCTAGGGTGCTTATAGCTGAACTAGGTGCATAACTAAGTTTCTTATTATTTTTTTTTTAAGCTTAGCTTGTTCATATATGTAGCCTACATTTTATCAAATTTGGAAAGTTTTGGTTATTACTGGTGAAATCTTCCACTTATAACCATTTTTTCTGTCTTGTATTTTTATTATTTTTTTTTTAAGCTTAGCTTGTTCATATATGTAGCCTACATTTCATCAAATTTGGAAAGTTTTGGTTATTACTGGTGAAATCTTCCACTTATAACCATTTTTTCTGTCTTGTATTTGCTTCATAGTCAAACCGACTTTTTTGCTGACTCAGCATTCTTTGCTGTCTACAGATTAGCAACTATGCTAGTCTCGTCTTTATTGGTCTCTTCATATCTATTGCTGCAACCGGTATCCTTGAGATGCAGTGGGGTGGTGTTGGCATAGATGATTGGTGGAGAAACGAGCAGTTCTGGGTGATTGGAGGTGCTTCGTCACACTTTTTTGCTCTCTTCCAGGGTCTACTAAAGGTTTTGGCTGGTGTCAGTACAAACTTCACAGTTACCTCTAAAGGAGCAGATGATGGTGAATTTTCTGAGCTTTACCTCTTCAAGTGGACATCCTTATTAATCCCTCCCACGACTTTGTTTATCATTAATGTAGTCGGGGTTGTGGTTGGGATCTCGGATGCCATCAATAACGGGTATGATTCATGGGGCCCACTTTTTGGAAGGCTATTCTTTGCCCTTTGGGTCATCATCCACCTCTACCCCTTCCTCAAGGGGTTACTAGGAAAACAGGATCGGATGCCTACCATTATCTTGGTGTGGTCGATTCTGCTTGCCTCAATCTTGACCCTCATGTGGGTCAGAATAAACCCATTTGTCTCCAAAGATGGCCCCGTGTTAGAAATTTGTGGGTTGAACTGTGACTAGGATACGTGAATAAAAAATAAAAAATGCGTTTAGGTGTCTTTTGGTTTCAGTTTATGGTCATAATTGTGAAGTTGCAGAAGACATTGCTCTTCCAGCTCAAATTGCTTCATGCAGTGCTGCACGATCCGATTTGTCATAGACGAGAAAGAAATTTTGTGAAACCAAAGCTTGTAGCTTGGGAATGTTGTAGATATCAGAGGGCTGGGGGGTTCTGACACATTGTCATTTGTTTTACAATGGTTTTTCATTAATTCTTTCATTATATTCCGATGGATGTTAGGGTTCCTTTTTGTATTTTGAGTTTCTGTATTTTGCAAGAGAGCATTGAATTATATTTATTCCCCTGTCAATATCCTGTGGGTTCTTTGTATACGTGCTTCCACAATTAGATCTCGTCTTCAATTGTTTCAATGATTACGCATAGACTTGGGTATGTACGTTCACATTCTGGAGTCGTAAATGTATGGTATTCCAGAAATTTATGTTCTTGATTGTTCACTCTACTGTAAAACACTTTAAATCTTATTGAAGTTTGAAATGTATTATTTATTTGGAATACCATTTTTAGTCTCAAGTCTCTCTGTCTCTCTCGAGAACATACTGTTCTTGTGATGAGTTTATACTGCATGTTAACTTCTCATTGGCAGGAACCCACCCCCCCCAAAAAAAAAGCCAACTGTGAATCACACTTCTCAAGTTGTTCGTAATGTTTTCTGTTGGATCTTAAATGTAATAACATAAATATGATAATAAATCATATTACTAACACATTGACATTGTTTTTGTGTTAGTAATATGATTTTATACTTTTTACTTTAATATGATTAAATTAAATTCGAAAAATAATAGTATTTATTATTCAAGAATCAAGTACATTTGAGGATCACCTTTTATTATTTGGGTATGCCTATCCTCTTTCCTGAAGCAACTATGCTGGTGACTAGAAAGATTCAAGGAAATAAACAAAATATTAGAAATGAGTACGAGAGAAGTCGATCCACTCTCCTTCTCTCCTCATTGCCATCTCTATTTGTCCACTCCCCTTCTCTCCTTATTGCCATGCCATCTCTATTTGTCCACTCCCCTTCTCTCCTTATTGCCATCTCTATTTGCGACATGCGAGGAGACTCCGACTGTACCATAACGGTAGAGTCAATTCTTGTTACATATGCTTTGATTGCTCAAATTTGATGGCAGCATTACTCAGTGTTGTTTACTTTGAATGAGAATTAAGTGTAACCCCCAATGAAGAGATTTTTTTTTCACCTCTATTATTTCAAATTAATTGTTGGACTTTGCAAATTTTATTCATTTTTTGATAAATATAAGTTTATTTAATTGCAATTCAAAATTAATCTTTTGCTTTTACAACCAAAGAATAGTACAAAAATAAGATGGATATCGTAGAAAAATTGATTTGAAATGTAAGATGATAAGATGTCATTTTGGTATTTGCTAGTCTTGGCCCATAAAGAAGAAGAAAGAATTCAAAGAATAAGCAAGATGAGAAAAAAGACTTGTTGAGAAAAACAAACTTCGGCCTATGGAGTTTGCTGCTTATTGGCTACAACAGAACAAAGATTTCACGCTCAATTAACATGCAAAACTTGTCAAAGACTTATTCAGCAAGGGAGTATTAATTTTACCAAATACTCAACAAAACTTGGTCAAGTCAACTTCGGAGTGTAAATGTTTGACAATTTCATGAGGGAATAGTAACATAGAAGACATTTTCTAAGAATGAATACTTTTTCCTTTTATAACAAATAAGTCCCTAGTAGTTGTCTTTTTTCCCTTTTAGTATTTACCTTAATCGACAGATAGTCTCTTGTCAAAACCTAATAGTACCAACCGTCTCTGTCCATTGGTATTTAACATATAAAATTACCAATGCCTGTTAGGTCAATTTTTGTTATGATACTATCTTGGTGTAAATCTACTCCAAACATTCGAAAAAATGAGAATTTGAAGTATTACATACAGTGCAAGAAGGAAAATAATCGACCACCTTATTAATTAATGACTCCCATATAATTGATCAAAATATCTGCTTTGATATAACACTTTATTTATCACATACTCTTGCCTTAATTATCATGGTCAAAACCCAAAATTCTAACATTATTAACGGAGTTGATTATTTCAGTTGGGATCACCCACTCAGCGACCTATTTGATACAAATGACACGAATAAAGTGTATGCTTTATTGAGAAAATATAAAAACCAAGGGAACCTGTCGTTATTATCCCATTCGTGATTCACGGGGAAATAAATTAGCATCTGGGAATCAAACAAGTATCCGACGGCAAAAAATGTACTTTGAAAAAAAAAAGTAATCGGCTGCGATTCATGGATTTCGTGGGACCAACTAGATGATGGTTTAGACCATGAGACCATGCCGTATATTTAATATTATAAATTAACAACCCAACAAACAACGTTGATCACCACTTATGAGAGGTCAACAAAGTCAAAGAAGCAATGATCAAGAAATCAGAAGGCCTACAAATCTCTCTAATCTATACGTTAAAATAGAACTGAGAGTAGAAGATCAAGATTGAGTTGTTATATAAAAGAAACGAAGGACACCTTGTAACAAGCAGCATAGCACCAGCCTGTACAACACAACTCACGTACCCTCAAAACGCGCTCTACGCCTAAACCCATCGACCAAAAACACAACACAAAACACAAATTATAACACAAAGAAATAGAGAGTAGAAAAGAGAGATTAGGGTTTCTGAAAGGAACAAGAAATAGAAACAAACACAAATTACAGATATATTTTCATTTCAATGGGGGATTCATCGGAGTCTTTACGTAAACCCCAGAAGCTGTTATTAGGTTCAGAGGAGGCGGCGGCGGCCGAGCAGCTCATGCAGCTAAGCGAAAGCGATGAAGATAACAACTATAGCGAGAAGGGTAGTAAGCGGGCAAAGATTGAAGAGATTTTTGGGAAAGAAAGTGAGATGTGTCGGCCCAAAAAGAGGAGATATCGGTCACTCGATAGTCTTTATCGGGCGACAAAACCGGTGCCGTTTGATGTTTATAGGAGAAAGAAGCTGAGGTACCATTGAAGAAAGTAATTGATCCCAATTGTTAGGTGCATGAGGGGGCTGCTTTAGGAGATAATGATATGTAGTTAGTACTTTCTTTTTGTTAATTTGCATGTTGTTGAAGAGATGATCAATTAAGCTTTTTGAGAAGTCTGATTAATGCTTAATGAAAAATTATTTTACCAAAATCTCAACGTGAGCAAAATTTGGTGAAACATATTTGAAGAGATGAAATAGAAGAATGGATATTTCTATATATTTATATGTTTGTTGTTTAGGCTTCTGATTAATGCAGGCAATTTTTTCATTCAATTACTAGCCGATTTTCTTATGCGGAGAAATACAATTTTAAGGCTTTGTTTCTTTGTTTAATCTGCCATGTTACTGGATTTAATTACATATGTATGAAGAGTTGATTAGTTACTTAACCTCTCTATAGTGTGTTTCTTGGTGTTAGTGATATGGGATGAAGCCTTAAAGCTTAAAATTTCTCATTAATATTATTGTTAGAGATTTTGTTGGTTGATTGATGCTGACTAATTATAATTAATATGTTTGCTAGGAGTTTGTAGTTATAATCTAACATTTTAAGGGAAAAAATAAAATAAAATTGTATTTTAAGATGGTTTTTGAGCATTTATAGTACTTCTAATTGTTGTTCCCTATTAATTAGTTTTAGATTCTAACATTCTGAGCACTTTCATATGAGCAATGCTAAGCATCTCATCATCTAACTCACAATTTGAGTTCAAATTAATGTGACATTCATGTATTGAATGTAGTTAAATAATTTAAAGTTCATTATCTAATAGATAAGTAACACATAACATTATAATTCAAGTTGACAATTAACTGTTGAAATCCCTAACATTATTACTCACGTATTGCAACTTTTCAAACCATAATATTTTGACCCCAAAAAGGAAAATTAAATTCACATTAAATGTGCTAATTAATGTGATTCTCACTTTATGGATAACTCAGTATTGGAGTCTACGAAGACAATGCATGTTAGCTTGACTTCGCCATTAAGTTTAGCTTCTTCTTCTTGTACGCCAAGGGCATGTCTCGAAGTCAAACATATGCAACAAAAGCACTTCCTATAGAAGCTGACATTGTTGGAGATTCGTACAGGAATTTAAAGCACCCACACATTTGAAGTCATGGAGGAATATATAGTAAAGAAATTTCAACCTGCATGCTCAGTTTAATTAATGAAACATAAACTCATGAATCATGATTGTTTGGCCTAATAATTTTGCAAGAATTATTGTTCAAGTAACTATGTTAATGTGTGCTCTTGACCATATATATTAACTAGTAAGAGAGATTACTGGAATAATCAAAAGTATGCCAATATTTAAAATCCAATAACTTTTGATGATATAGTAATTAACAACATCATGATCTTTCTAAATTCTTCTGTAGCATGTGCCTTTTAAAGTCTTGCAAATGCTCTGCTGCAGCTCCAAGCTCTCTAGACTTACTGATACAATAATTATCAGTTAATTGTAATAAAAATTTAAAAATAAAAATAAAATATTATTGGAGTTTGGTATCAGACCCTCAAAATTTATAAAGAAATCGTTGGTCCCACACTCCAACTCCTGTTTTAAAGTTAGCTTCTTAATTTGTTTAATTATTTTCTTGAGTCTGCTTCACATTCCGCTCATTTTCTTTTCATTAGATTTAGTCATCAGAAAAAAAGTTGGAGCAATTTTGTCTTGTTTACATAAATTCTTGCAAGTAATAATAATAATATTGACCGAGGTTGCTCAGAAGCTTCATAATTTACTTCTGTTTTTCATTGGATTTAATTTTAATGTGTACTGCATTTTCACTGTCAACACACAAGTATGTCAAAGATAATGTCATTGCTGAGTGAGTTGCTGTTGAGCTTTTCAAACATCGATGAATTGATATTCGACACTCATGTCCAAGTACACAATGACTCAAAGTAATTTCGAATGGACAAAAATTTTATGTACATGGATAAGTGTAGAGGCCTCTCATGTGTTAGTTATAAAATTATACATCTTATAATGAGTTACAACAATACAATATAAAATTATAATTGTTTATAATCTAACTACTACATAAATAGGGTGTGTATATTTAAAAATTAAATTCATTAACATAATATTTGATCGATCACATAACAAATGAATCAATTAAAATTACTTGTAAATATTTCACATCATCCACTTATTAACCCAGGAAAACATAACATAATTGCAAAATGATTTATGCAAGCTGGTGCACAACATATGAGAACCGCTTTCATAATTTATCAATAATCCTCTCTTAATCCTCCACCGTGCAGAAATCTCATATTTGCATCTTATCTTGCAATGACGTACACTTGACACTTACTAGGCACTATCTTGGAATTATTTTACTTTTGATTTCAATTTCATTTATATGATATGTTTAATTTATAATAAATATGAATAATAGTGTATTTGAAATAAAGGTAATTAATACTACAAATTATGCTGCCAAAGGGTTATTGATTATTATGAAAACAATAAGGGGATAAGTAGTATATATAATAAAAGATATTAATTCATTGATATTCATATATATATTTTCCATTGAAAGCTAGAAAATTAAGAAATGACTTAACAGAGGGTGGAGGAAGCGCCCATTGTAGACGTAATTTTAAGTAATGATACTTAACCTCTCGGGATTTATCTCATTAGCCCCTTTTTTTTTTCATTTTAACTTAAAATGACTAAAATACATATCAATGTAACTTAAATTTTCCAATTTTACCCTTTCTTTTTTCTCTCGTCTCCCTCCTTTACTGGCTTTTTATGATTAAAATTTGATGAAAGGTTGCATCTTTCAATCTTATGGCATTTCTTTGATTCTCATGAATGATTTCACAGTATTGTATCTGAAATTTTTTTTATCATGTTTATGTGTGGTTAGGCCTAAGCCTGTGCTTATAATCGATTATAGCTATTAGCTAACGATTAGGCGAACTGCAATTTCATGGCTCAATTTGATGCTTAAGAGACTACATAAGATGATCATTATCAAATATTTGGAATTCCTTATACTGAAGACTTTGAAACCAATTTTGCTTCGTATGCTGATTCTATCATGCAACAAGTAAAATTAACAAAACTATGGTGCTACTGCTGGCATTAAATTGCTAAATAAGGATTGTTGGAAAAAGAGATTGATGAGTAAGGGTAAATCTATTGTATACTTCCTCGAGACACTGAAATGTCTTCCTTTGAACTGATAACCTCCATTCCCAAGAAATGCCTCAAGGTCCCTAGATCCTTGATTTCAAATTCCCTAGCTAAAAAATTCTTCAACCGCTCCAATTCAACTAGATTATCTCCGGTAAGAATGATGTCATCCACATAGACTATTAAGTTAGCAAGTTTACCATCCCTGGAATGATTGCAGAAGAGTGGATGATCTGCTTGTCTTTGTGAGTATCCATGACTTCTAACGGACTTACTAAATCTGTCAAACCAAGCTCTTGGTGACTGTTTTAGTCCATAGGGTGACTTCTTTAGCCTGCCTACCTTCTCAACTTCGAAAGTGCCTCTCGAAACCGGAAGGTAAAGCTATATAAACTTCTTCCTTCAGCTTACTATTCACAAAAGCATTCTTCACATCTGGCTGTTGTAAAGACCAATTCAAGTTGGCTGCAAGGGACAAGAGAACTCCGATCGTATTCAGTTTTGCAACTGGTGCAAATGTCTCTTGGCAGTCGATTCCATAGGTTTGTGTGAAGCCTTTAGCCACCAGTCCCGCTTTACATCTCTTAATGCTGCCATTCGCATTGTACTTCATAGTAAATACCCACTTACAGCCCGCTGGTGTCTTCCCTCTTGGAGCATCCAACATCTGCCGATGTCACATTCTTCTCGAGCGCCCTCATTTCTTTCAATAATGCATGTTTCCATTCTGGAACAACCAAAGACTCCCTTATATTTTTTGGATATTCCAACGTTGGACAGATTAAGTAGCGAAGGCCTTCGTATTGGGAGAAAGCCAATAATATGTGACTCGTTTAGCATAGGATGTTTAGTACCAGTCCTAGTACCTTTCCTGACAGCTATGCTAACATTTAGATCATCACAAATGGTATTTGAAACTGAAAGAAATGGTCAAAGAGAGTGCGAATCTGAAATACCTGTTGTTAGGAAAACATACACTCCGATCTGATTCTTGGTTGGTTGTAGAAGTACGATTTTCACACCTTGATCTTTCCTCCTTGAGTTGACATGATATTCAGTGCAGAGGTTGCTCAAGTAGAGCCTTTTTTTTTTCTTAGAATCATATATAATTTAGCATAGACATGGGTTGAGTTTGTTGATTTACGAATATTTGTCCAATCCACGTAGATATATATATACTCTTTTCTGATTCAGGATTTTAAAGTCCGAAAAATTTTTAAAACTGTAGAGTTTAATAGTATTATAAAGTTAAGCTTTAAAATTGCATGGTAAGATTTCTTGTACTTTTTTACACTTTAAAATTCTATGTTAATTTTTTTTTTATATATATAGTTCTTCTCTAGTAAAAGTAAGGTTGCACACTAAAATGTAAAAAAAAAATATATTTCAATACATTAGATATTAGATTTTTTTTTATTAGTGTATTGAAATTTATATTTGTTAGTGGCATTCTCATTTTGTTAAAATAAAATTGACTTGATTAGAAAAATAGGCATTCTCACTTTTTTAGAAGGAGGATGTCGTCGCTAAAGTTTTTAACCAAAAGGAGGAGGTGGTGTTTGGCGAGCGGGGAGTAGAGTATAGAGCCGAATTTTAAAGGAGAGACAAGAAGTTGCTGTTTAGTGAGTAAGAAGGAGAGTATTGGGCGGGGTTTTAAAGGAGAAAAAAAGAAGGTGGTGTTTGGTTGAGAGAAGTCGAGAAGCCGTTAATACAGAATGGAGTGAGATAAAGGATAGAGGGGAGTAAAATTTGGCCACTGATCATGGGTGTCTTTGCGCCTTATTTTGGTATTTTGCTGTTAAACATGAACCGGTTACTTAAGTGAATATTCTTTTTCTTTGTTTAAAATTGAGTTAATAAGTTGAATATCCTTTAATTATATTATATTCATATAATCCATTTATATTTATTTAATTATTTTATTTTATTTAATCTAATTGCCTGTTAATTATAATGCACTTATATTGCTTTACTTTGAGCATTTTTTAAACGTCATAAAATTTTATTATACTCTTCTTCAGTTTTGAATTTTTTTTTTAATTACTCAATCAAAATTGTGAAATGTAATGCATGTGTTTAGAATAATATTAAAAAGAACTTATAATTAAAATCTTAAGAATTATGAAAAAAAATTAAAATCTTCAGAAATATAATAAAAAAATATTAAAGGTATTGTAACGGAACAATCGTAAATATAACCAATAACTTAAAAAGATCAACTCAGTTAAAATAATCCAATCCTTGTTTTTGGTTTGTGGTAAACTAGTGTTTATGGCTTGATAAATAATTTATTTTTTGACGACAACAGAATCTTGGTTAGCACGATGGAGGCTTGTTGATGTGAAATGCTATTAATTATTTAATGGATAGATCTTGTGCCTCCTTTAATTATTAATTTTAAATTAGATTAGAGGTATCATTTCTTTTAATCCGATAAGTATTTTTTTCTTTTATGGTTGTTTAGCAGATAGGTTAAAAAGAATAAATTTTACTTTACCAGATAAGCGAAAGAGCAAAAAGAGAAAACACTAAAACAATTAGATTTGATATATATATATATACATATATATATATATTTCAAAATTACATAAAATAATTTTAAGATTATTAATACATGAGATTAATTATAAAATCTATTTCACCTAAAAATTTATTCAAAATTTTTATCATTAATATAAAATATATTATTAAAATAAATATAATAATTTACATTTTAAAAATTATTTCATATACTAAAAAATTCTAATATTATTAGTTTACTAGATGAATTAAACTATTTAAATTATATTTATATTTATAATTTTATGTAAGCTAGTGGGATGATCCTAGGGAGAAGAAAACCGCCTACTGACACGTTGAGAACAAGTCCAATTGGCCAAAAAATCAACAGTAGAAGTAATCTCACGAAACACATACCTGATTAGGATAGGCGAAGAGGATGTGAAAGAGCACACCCAACGCAGCAAGTAAGCATAACCCCAACGAACATGACCTCGAGAATGGATCCAAGAGACAATTGTAGCCGAATGCGACTCCACCTCAAGCACAAGATAACCAAGTTGAGCAGTTAGCTCCAACCCCTCACACACAGCCATGAACTCAGCGTAAAGTATCGACTGGCACCCGAGAATGGAACCAAAAGCAACCAAAACCACACCTCGATGATCTCGCAGAATACCCTCGAAGCAGCCATCCCAAGATTACCCCTAGAACATCCATCCATAGTCAGCTTAATCACCCCAGGAGGCGGTCTCATCCAAGAAACCAAGCGAATTGGCTGCCCAAAGGGAGACATAACTTGCAAACCCTCTGCAATCCAAGAACTGAAGACTCCCCTCAGCCGGGAAGGCTTAAATCCAAAAACAAAACTAGCTAATTGGACATCAAAATCCACCTGAAAGATGATCGCATCAACAAAAACAAACTGCGAATGAAACCGAAAAGCATTGTGGGCCTTCCAAACTTGCCACAAAATAAAGCAAGATAGAAGAACACGAATACGATGTCGAGAAGGAGCACACTGCCGCCAATGTAGAAGCAAAGCACGGGGAGTCAGAAACCCAATATATCGCATACCCAGGATCCACTGAAAATGAGCCCAAACCTGGCAAACCTATTGGCAATCAACAAATAAATGCCGAGAAGTCTCAATAGCTCGACCACAAACACACTGCGAGACCATGCAGAAACCCCTCGAACACAAGGCATCATCAGTAGCTAAAAACCCATGCAACAACCGCTAAAGGAAAAAAGAAACCTGAGAATAGATGTGTTGCTGCCAAATAATCGAAAAAACCACATCCCTCAGCCTAGAACAACGCACAAGCTCCCAAGCAGACTGTAAATGAAACATGTCATCGGAAGCAAGAACCCAACAAATCAAATCAGCCTCCCCACTAGAGATAGACGCCAATAAAATCTGTGCAACAATAGAAGAAGGCAAAATATCCTCCAACTTGCCCCTGTCCCAGATTGTTCCTTGCCAGAAAAAGGAAACCAAAATCGAAGAAGCCGCAACAGGATTATAAATAACTAAAGGACAAGAGCCCAACCAGCAATCATACCAAAAACTACACTCTCTATGCCTTACTAAGCAACGAACATGAGGACCAGCAATACACCAAATCAAACAAAAGCGTCGTCAGGGAGGAGAAGTAGGGTAACAGAACTGGATAAGACTCGGATGCGTGGAGCTACAATACTTAGACTTCATAAAGGAAGCCCATAATAAACTTTGCTCTTGAAAACGCCACTAAAGCTTGAGCTCAAAAGCCTCAGCCAATACCTAGTCCACCCTCTTCAACCGGATAACAAACTTCTGGGCAACTACACCAGTGAATTCGATCCTCCCCTCATAACCCCCTCATAAAAATTGAGTGAATAATCGCTCTAAGCACTGAACTACAGCCACAGGAGGTCGAAGGACATGAAACAAACGCAGCGGCATAGAGGACAACACATGACGAATAAGCACTAGCTTCCCACCAAATGAGAATAATTGATTAGCCCATCCGAAGATCCTATCCCGAACCTTTCGGACTATATCATCAGAATGAGAAATTTTGAGGCACCACTTGAAGATCGGGCACTCAAAATAAGTAAATGGAAGCTAACGCTGCTGAAAACCAGTGACAGAGTGCACAATAGCCTGGCGGGAAGCAGAAGCCGAACTCCCTATGTGGAAACTGCTCTTTGCCTGCTGAAATATACATAATATCTCCTTATTTTTAAATTTTGACTTTTTGAGCTCATAACAGAGTATCATAAAAATATATAATTTACTCATTTTCTTTAAGATAATGTATAATTCATCATTAATAAAACAGCTGTACACAAATTAAAAACAATACAAACTTTTAACTAAAGTTGAAAAACTGTACACAAATTTTTATTTTTATTTTTATTTAGTTGTTGTGTAGATATAGACAAGTGGAGTGGACCTATGGAAGAGGTAATATTAATTTTTTTTGGGAAAATATCCACCGTCCACCCGTTTTTTCTAATTTTTTTAAAAATACACAATTTCTTCTTTTTTTTTTTGCTGGAATCCACCTAAAGTTACATTTTGTTTCACTTTTCCACTTCCGTTTGGAATCCGTTAAGAAAACTAACAGAAACTTTAAAAAATGACCATTTTACCCCCCAAAACGAAAATTATAATTTCACCTAAAAATTACAAAAAATAATAAGATTAAATCTAATTATTTTCCCCATCGGTCAATAAAGAAATTAATTCCACAACCATCAAATGCAGGGTTTTTTTAATATGTCTATAATTAAAATGCTAAATTATAACAGTAGTATTAAAAATAGCCTAATCTCGCAAACCATCAATTGAATTTAAGATAAGTAGAATTTTATTATTCATTGAGTTATAATCTCTAGTAGTTAAGATTTTTTTGCACTTCATTAACATACCAATAATGCTATTCATCATTAAGTCAGATTATTTTTTTTTATTTTTTAGGGTGAAATTGTAATTTTCGTTTTAGGGGTAAAATGATCATTTTTTAAAGTTTCCGTTAGTTTTCTTAACGAATTCCAAACAGAAGTGGAAAAGTGAAACAAAATGTAACTTTAGGTGGATTCCAGCAAAAAAAAAAATTGTGTATTTTTAAAAAAATTGGAAAAAATGAATGGACGATAGATATTTTCCCTTTCTTTGTGTCATGTTCGATGCATGTTATATTTATACTTTAATTTTGAATGTCGATAGGTATACTTTTATCTTTGGACGATGAATTGATATTTTGATTTTATTTTTTTTAATACTGCTTTTGGTTGATTATATTTGTTGGGCCGGAGTGGGTGTTATGCATATTGATAGGTGATAAACTCATTATGTTGAATGTTGATCGTTGAAAGTGCTTGGTTATGCACATTGATAGGTGATAAACTTGTTAGGATGTTGTGTTGGGGAAAAAAATTAGGCTTTTAAATTTTTTATAAAATCTTTTGAAGATCGCTCTCACATAATATATAAGAATTTGTATTCTAGAAATCGTATCTTGAAAATCCGATTTGGCTTTTTCCATTGAAGTGATTTAGGTTCCTCGATCACGATCCGCCACCACCACTCCTGTTAGATCACGATCCGTCACCACCACGCTTGTTAGATCACGATCCATCACCACCATACTTGTTAGATCACGAACTGTCACTAATGATCTTCCAGGTTATGACTCAGGTTCGATCTGCACTTGACGTGTGGGCGCCTTTATCACTACCAAAGCAATTAGCACGAGAAAATTTTTCTCTCAACAATAAAGAGAAAAATCTTTTTCTCTAATCTGTATAAAGTGGCTTCACCCTTTTTTCTTTTAAGAAAAATAAGCCTTATATATCTCACTTTAGTGAAAGCCCTAGGCTCCAAATAATGCCCTAAATAAAACTCACGTTACTTTTCATTTAATAGGGGACCCACCATGTAACATAACATAAGGCCCCTTACACATAAGCTAATTAAATGGAGCCTCCCACTAAATGATATATTTAGGCTTTTGACCCAAATAGCTAGTTATCTTGCTTATTAGTCCAGTAGTGGTGCAGTCAATTAAATGAGCTAACCCGAGTATCATTTGGGAACATACAATAGTGGCTATAACAATTAGGCTTGTAATGAAACTAGCCTAATTATTTAATTCCAAATCTACTCCACTAAAAGATTGGAATTGACTTCCATAATTGTATGCTCGAATAATAATTAGTCCCAAGCCACATTGATTTCTTTACTGCACAATCCTTTGTACCACATCGTTAATTAAATTGATATCTCAACTGTCCAATTAATTTAATAACATCTTATTCCTTGATCCTTACTGGTTTTCTCTAATGATCATTTTCAGCATACTAAATATGTTGACACACTCTGGCCAGATAATTCTATGATCAAGTGCCGAAAACCCATCAAGAGATGTGTTGTACAAATTCTATATTGTTAATCCATAACTCCAATACTCATAAATGCTCCCACCAAGATACCAGGTAATCTAGACTATATGTATGTGTCATGCCCATTGGTAACTCAAATGGAATAACAATTACAGTCATGAAATCATAACTAACTCAAGATTAAGATTACAGTAAAATCAATGCCTATGAGATTTAATAAGTCTGACAGTNATCAGCAATTAAACTTTCGTGGCTTAAAATACATCAACCAATTAATATAGGAATGAAGGTTCCTTCATCTTCCCTCAACAATACCACTACGAGCCTAATTTTAATGTCATAATCTCATATTTAATTATGCAACCTTTTGTTTAGTGCATTTTGACTTCTTCAAACTCTTTAAACACTAAGTATTTAAGATTTGTTTTGTTTGAGTTTTTAATTATTATTTAACCAACATCCTTTTTAGAACGATTCTTGTGTTTTATTATTTGACTTATTTGATTTTTAATATTGTTTGCTTTATGGAGTACTCTTTTCTTCATGAATTAAACAATGATGAAGATAGTTTGATGATAAGGGTTAGGTTTTATAGAATGTGAGAGTCTCTTAATACCAAAAAGAATGGAGAATTTATTAGTGTGGACATGATTTTTATTAATGAAAATACTGTATAAAAAATTCTTTCTCCCATTGTTTTCTCTAATTTTTTTTCCCAATTGTTTTACACTTAATATAGCATTTTCTTTTCATAGGAAAATCTAATGTATGCAACAATCACGAAAAATTTAGTGACAAGGTTTATGCACATGTTGAATGAGGGCTCTTTATACAATGTCAATAATTTGAAAGTTGTTTCAATTAAAGGTGAATACAAACCACTTTCAAATCACTATAATATTATTTTCTTGGTTATAACTTTGCTTAAGAGATTAGAAGAAGAAACTGTTAAGATTTCGATTAATGGATTCAAATTCGTATCTCTGAATTTGATTGATTTACGTGTGAATGATAACACAATCCTCTCAGGCATTTATTTTAATTATTAATGTTTGTTAATCTTTAAGTGTATATTAGAAATTATTAAGCCTTATGTTTTAACATGCTTATGTTATTTTTCCATGATATTACAAATGCTGTCGGAAGTTTATGTGATGTGGTTGATATTGAGATTGTTGGAGTTGGTTGGGAAAAAAATATATAAAAGTTCTAACAGATTAGTAAGTTGAATATAATCAAGAAAACTATGACTATATATTTTTTCAGTTATTGTTTTATCATAAAAATTGATCGACAATTTGACTTTACTAATCTTATTAGTTATTACCTAATTTTTAATTTTCTTTTTCAATGAATACATCCAATATTTGTTGAAGATAAATTAATTAGAAAATATGTTCTAGACAACTCAATCATCTTTTTACAGACGCAGTAGAATAAACAACAATACTTGGCAATTAAAATAATTATAAAAAAAGAGTTAACTTTCATAAATAACATTATTTTATAAGATTGGCTCACCTTAAAAAAAAAATCAATTCATATTTGTTAGTAGTTTTATCAAGTGTAAAGTAAGAAAAAATAATAATATTAATTTTTTTTAAAAAATCACGCAAAGTGTGGTTCTATTTTTTAATTTTAAGTAAGAAATATAAGTTAAAATGGGTTACCATTTCAAGAGTGGTGGGTGCTACTAATTAAAATCACTTTTAAAATAATATGGGAATATAGTGACATGACGGAGACCATTGCCACGCCTAAAACTTTTTCCGTATGTTCAAAATCCATATTGTCGCTGCTGGCAATATGAGATTCTTTAGATTATTGTTCACCGGAGGTTCGAGATTCATCCATGTGTTGGTGGTACGTGATTCATAAAATCCTGGAGAACCAGCATTGACCAATAAGACCATCTTGGGTCTTGGCCCCATTTTGATATTTAACGCAATCGATCGTCTGTTTGTAGATGACCTGTCGGTCTTATTTCAAATGTGTTCAAAATGACGTTGTTATATGTCGTTTTACTAACTTAAGTTATAGCACATGCACATTTCTATATCTATATATCTATCTATATATCTATATATATATATCTATATCTATATATTTATATATATATATAAAGTTAGGACTTGAGT
>MKYO02026784.1:52590-243845 GCA_002013955.2 Citrus medica | reverse complement strand
AATTTATTCTCGTCATTTTAATTTAAGTTTTAGCATATTCCAAATCATTTCCACCACAAATCCAATCATCTCATACAAAATTAATTCTATATATAATTAAAATCCACCTCCTCGTGGGATCGACACTCGTCACCATTAGTTTATACTACAATAGATTCGTGCGCTTGTGAGTTCATTAAAATTTGCACAATACTGAACTATCCAGTCGGATGAGAAAATGGTGTCCAATCAGATGATACTCAAACTTTTTGATGCCATTTTTTATCGCTAAAATTTCTTTGAACACTCTATGGTAGTGCTTCTGTGTGTCAGAAAATTGTCCACTAGCATAAGCGATAAAGTATTCTTGTCCATTGAACTCTTCGAGGAGGATGGCACCCCATGATTCATCACCAGCATCTGTCTGCAATATACGCCGTCCATCAGTAATCAACTTTAAAGGAGGCGGATTTTGTGCAATCTGCTTGAGGGTAGCGACAGTAATTGTGTGGTCGGCATTCCATTATGGGGTCTTCTTTTTTAAAAAAGCAGAAAGGTGATGAGTGTAGTGGTCCACATGTGGGATAAAGTATCAGATATAATTGATGATACCGAGAAACTGTTGAATTTGCTTTTTGGAAAGTTGCTGATCTGGAAAGTAATGCAATTCTTGGGCAATGTGCTTTCCTGGTTGGTAGTGTCCATCTTTAATGATCATACCAAGGAATTCAATATTGTCTGTAGCAATGGTGCTTTTCGTGGCTGATAACATGATTCCATGACTTTGGATAAGATCATCGAATTGAGTTAACAGCTGGCGATGTTCATCATGTGATCTTGAAAAAAGTAAGATGTCATCAATGTAAATCAATGCATGATGCAAAATGGGCTGGAAGATTTGGACCATGGATTTTTGAAAAATGGAAGGGGCAGTTTTGAGACCAAAGGGTAGGACTATCCATTGGAAATGGGCATTGGGAATACAAAAAGCGGTTTTGTAACGTTCAGAGGTTTCAATGCCTAATTACCAAAAACCTAATTTCAAATTAAAATTTGAAAAGATCTGGGCATTTTTGAGAAAAGTAAACATGCTTTGTCGGCGAGGCAACGAGAATTTGTCATCTTGTAAAAACATGTTTAATGGCTGGTAGTCAATGACTAGGCGTTTATTTCCTCGGACAATTTCAGAATGCTTTTCAACATAAAAGGTTTGGCAAGCCCATTGAGAACTTGTGGGCTCAATTAGACCTTGGGCTAAGAGTTGGGAACATTCTTGTTGGGCTAGGAGTAAGTCCGAAGGACTCATTCCTGGATGGGTGGCTTTGGTTGGGTTAATATCTTCATTTAGTTTGAAAGGTAACTTAATGAAGAAAGCTGGATTTTTCCATAATGGGTTTGGATGGGTGAACTCAGAATGGGACTCTGGACAGGAACTCAAAAGTTTGGATGAAATATCCTGGTAAGACTGGGGAGTTTCAGACAAATTGTAGAGTTTCAGAATGTCGGTGAAGGGTTTGAACATGGACTTGACTCGGATTCCAGTGGGAATGATTTGGAGGTGTTTGATTTGGTGAAGGATGTCAAAACCTAACAAGATATCCTTATTAGGAAGAGTAGAACCAATAACCTTGGTCCAAATGACACAGTTTGGGAAGATTTGAATACCAATGGGTTTTTTGGTAATCAAAGAGGTGGTAAAGAGTTTTCCATTGACAGCTTTGAAATGTTCTTCAGACTTGGTCCAATATTCTGGGGAAAGGAGATGAGGGTTTAACATGCTTCTTTGGGCACCGGTATCGATAAGGCCGATAGCTGGAATGGGCCTTTGGAATTTGGAAGGTAGGATGTGGAGTTTGATGGAGGGAATAGGAACAGTAGTGTCCAGGGACAATAACTGCAGAAGGATCGCCAAGGAATTGATCATGGAGAATAGCAAGAGCACTTGAAACTTCTGGGAGATCAACAAACTGTAATTGGCGATATTGTCCTAACGAATCAAACCAATCTCTTAGAGCACCCGTAAAACGAGTAGC
Source organism: Citrus medica (assembly GCA_002013955.2). NCBI lineage: Eukaryota > Viridiplantae > Streptophyta > Magnoliopsida > Sapindales > Rutaceae > Citrus > Citrus medica. Next base: position 241,833 of record MKYO02026784.1, on the reverse strand, counting down.
AAATTCTCGAAGGACTGATTGAGTTGTGGCTCCTGGTCTTAGCATTTGGAAGTCAATCCAGGCAGACATTTCAGTAAGTCTATCACACCATTTATTAGATGGGAGATCATCGAATGTAAACCATGGACCATGTGACGATTTTTCACTAGGTGGATTGGTCTGGGCTTGAGCTGAAGAAGGTTGGTTTGTGGCAGAATATTCAAGTATTTCTTTGTCAACTTCAGAGGGAATATCAACATATGGCTCTGTATGAGAGGTGTGGCCTTGGGTAGGTTGATCAGGTTGAGCCATCAAGATTTTGGTGATATCAGCATAGGACTTTTTAGAGTCACTGGTAGATGCTGAAGATTCAGTGTCGGTCTCAGTATGGCTATCTGAAACAGCTAGATTTAAATCAAAAGTTTGATCATCTATAGTAGATGACTGGGTGACTGTGTGAGCAGTAAACTGGTGCATGGGTTCTTTGTCCTTGGATTGGGTAGGAGGTTGGGAGATAGTTGGTGGTGGTATGGATGGTGATGCTGGTGTAAAGTCAGAGGATTGATGACCAGGAATAGAAATAGAGGATTGAGGAAATGTGATAGGTCGTGGTTGAGGTTTAGACTTTGGTTTAGGTGTAGGAGGTGGTGGTAAAGGATTGTTTCTAAAAAGAGTATAAGTCATGCCAAATAACTTGGAAAGGTCATATTGTTTAATAGGAGATAGCATCGAGGCGAAAGGATGATAAGTGGGGCCGATGGAAGGGATATGAGGTGATGTGGTAAAAGGGGTAGGTTTCTGTTTTTCAGATTCAATCTGAGCGAGTTCAGCTTTTAAGCACCCGATTTCCCTTTCTTTTTGATCAAATTCTGGGCCATAGTATCTCTGGGCAAGCATGGCTCGTAACTCTAAATCGAGTTGACCAATTCTGGTTTGAAGATTTTCGTGAATTTGCTACATCTGGGCAGCAATAGAGTCAACTTTTGTTTCTATCTGGTCAGTTCGCAAACTGATTTTTTTCAACTTTTGAATTGAGATGTACCAAAGTATCATTTTGTGCCCTGGCATTTTGAGTTTGCCAGTTGAGGACGGATTCAAAAGGTTTAAGTGGCTCAAGGTGGCCAGTGGAGGTAATGGCAGAAGGAACAAAAGGTTTGGATACCACGTTTCTGTGGGGATCTGTGTGAGGTTCTAAAAAAGGAAAAGAAGAAGAATATTCTGAAGAAGTAGACGAGAACATTATACAAGCGAGTGGTTGAACGATAGGTGATGGGTTTGGAAGTGGTGATGGAATTTTAGTTTTACAATGTTTTGTAATCCATTTAAGCTCTTTTCGGTAAATGGGTAATGGAGCTGGTGGAGGTGGAGGATCTTTTGGTGGATGTGGGTCATAGTGGTGACAGGAGATTGGAAGTTTTTTCTTTACGGGTTTCTTTTTCTTTTTGGGGACATAATCGTCATCTTTTTCCCAATCATCCCAGCAGGGACAACTGGGTCACACATGCCTGAGCCGGGGACATCCCATAGGAAATGGCCATTGTGTTTGGCTGGATAGACAGGGAAACCTTCAGAATTAAACCCGGTAATAGGCAGATTTTCCTGAGCTGTCTGAACCGCTGTGATCATGGAAGAATAAGTAAAGGAGAGTCGAGGGGGCTCTTGTGGAGCACTTGGAGGTGGTTTAAAAGTCATTCAGACTGTGCCATCTTGTCGTCTTTCAAACATACTTTCAGATGTTTGAATGGGAGCGGTATTGTTGTGGAACTTCTCATAGTTGGAGATCCATTCAAGAGACATAAGCTTTATGAGCTCATGACGGGGAATTTATCTCAGGATCTGGATGATTGTGGGGATTTGGTCAGATTCTGCTAACACCATGAGGGTGTCAGAGTGGTGTTCTGGAGTAGGTAGATCGAAGGCATGATTTTGAAGCCTATAGGCCAGTTGATGGTGTAAGGTGGCAATTTTGGTGAAGGAAATTTGTTCTGCACCTTGAATTTGAACTTGAACTTTCAAGGCTGTGGGCAAATTGGTGTCTTGGAGAGAAAGGTTAAAGTTGGGATAGAAGGTAAGTAGAACATTTCCGGCATGAAGGGTTGTGAGGACAGTACCGATAACAACATCTTGGTATTGTTTGAATCGGGTATCAAGCATAGCAATTCGAGCGGTAACTGGTAATCCTTTTCTCCCATGAAGGGTAAGGATTAATCTGATGCCTCCAAGATAGAGATGGGTAAAACCTTCTCGTTTCCAATTGGAAATCAATTCTGAGGGGATTTCAAGAGTGACATATTGCTCAGCAGGGGTTGCTTGAAGAGAACATTGATCCAGGCGAGAAGACTGGATATATTCTTTAGGGTGAGGTCTACGGGTGGATATGAGAGTACGGATACTGCGGGTCAAAGAACTGGGTCGTTTGTAGAGTTGGTAAGGGCTGATAAGAGGGTACGAAGATTCACTGATCTGGGCGGATGCAGGGATGTAGGAGTATTCTACAAGATTTTTAATTTGATTGGCAGTATGAGAAGTACAAGATTTAGGAAGAGAAAGAGTAGAAGAAAGAGTAACAGGAGTTGAAGGAATTGAAGATGAAGTGGAAGCCATGAATGAGAAGTTCTCTCTGCGCTTGAAATTCTAGTGATCAAAAGAGAATAAAGGCTCAAATTATACCATTTTGGTTGTGGAAAAATAGGATTTAGAAAACAGAATTTCAAGGACTAGTAGGCTCTGATACCATAAAGTGATGTGGTAGTGTGCACTACCATTTTTGTTGGGTACATACCACGTACCCAGAATTTGGTACCATTTGTGCACATATGGTGCACATACTTTTATGATAACATATGGTATCATAAAAGTACCCCCAGAGTGGAAAAAGTGTTTTAAAGGGTTTTTTGATTGCTATATCTAGGGCCACAACGCCACGTACTTTTATGGTATCAGTGCCTACTAGTCCTTGAAATTCTATTTTCTAAATCTTGTTTTTCCACAACCAAAATGGTATAATTTGAGCCTTTATTCTCTTTTGATCACTAGAATTTCAGGCGCAGCGAGAACTTCTCATTCATGGCTTCCACTTCAGCTTCAATTCCTTCAACTCCTGTTACTCTTTCTTCTACTCTTTCTCTTCCTAAATCTTGTACTTCTCATACTGCCAACCAAATTGAAAATCTTGTAGAATACTCCTATATCCCTGCATCCGCCCAAATCAGTGAATCTTCGTACCCTCTCATCAACCCTTACCAACTCTACAAACGACCCAGTTCTTTTACCCGCAGTATCCGTACTCTCATATCCACCCGTAGACCTCACCCTAAAGAATATATCCAGTCTTCTCGCCTGGATCAATGTTCTCTTCAAGCAACCCCTGCTGAGCAATATGTCACTCTTGAAATCCCCTCAGAATTGATTTCCAACTGGAAACGAGAAGGTTTTACCCATCTCCATCTTGGAGGCATCAGATTAATCCTTACCCTTCATGGGAGAAAAGGATTACTAGTTACCGCTCGAATTGCTATGCTTGATACTCGATTTAAACAATACCAAGATGCTATTATCGGTACTGTCCTCACAACCCTTCATGCCGAAAGTGTTCTACTTACCTTCTATCCCAACTTTAACCTTTCTCTCCAAGACACCAATTTGCCCACAGCCTTGAAAGTTCAAGTTCAAATTCAAGGTGCAGAACAAATTTCCTTCGCCAAAATTGCCACCTTACACCATCAACTGGTTACCAACTCTACAAACGACCCAGTTCTTTTACCCGCAGTATCCGTACTCTCATATCCACCCGTAGACCTCACCCTAAAGAATATATCCAGTCTTCTCGCCTGGATCAATGTTCTCTTCAAGCAACCCCTGCTGAGCAATATGTCACTCTTGAAATCCCCTCAGAATTGATTTCCAACTGGAAACGAGAAGGTTTTACCCATCTCCATCTTGGAGGCATCAGATTAATCCTTACCCTTCATGGGAGAAAAGGATTACTAGTTACCGCTCGAATTGCTATGCTTGATACTCGATTTAAACAATACCAAGATGCTATTATCGGTACTGTCCTCACAACCCTTCATGCCGAAAGTGTTCTACTTACCTTCTATCCCAACTTTAACCTTTCTCTCCAAGACACCAATTTGCCCACAGCCTTGAAAGTTCAAGTTCAAATTCAAGGTGCAGAACAAATTTCCTCCGCCAAAATTGCCACCTTACACCATCAACTGGTCTATAGGCTTCAAAATCATGCCTTAGATCTACCTACTCCAAAACACTACTCTGACACCCTCATAGTATTAACAGAATCTGACCAAATCCCCACAATCATCTAGATCCTGAGACAAATTCCCTGCCATGAGCTCATAAAGCTTATGCCTCTTGAATGGATCTCCAACTATGAGCAGTCCCATAACAATACCACTCCTATTCAGACATCTAAAAATATTTTTGAAAGACGCCCCAATGGCACAGTCCAAATGACTTTTAACCCACCTCCCAGTGCTCCACAAGAGCCTCCTCGACTCTCTTTTACTTATTCTTCCATGATCACAACTGTTCAGATAGCTCAGGAGTGGATTGGTCTGGGCCTAAGTTGAAGAAGGTTGGTTTGTGGAAGAAGATTCAGGTATTTCTTCGTCAACTTCAAAGGGAATATCAACATATGGTTTTGTATGAGAGGTGTGGCCTTGGGTAGGTTGGTCAGGTTGAGCCATCAAGATTTTGGTGATATCAGCATAGGACTTTTCAGAGTCACTAGTAGATGCTGAAGATTCAGTGTCGGTCTCAGTATAGCTATCTGAAACAGCTAGATTTGAATCAGAAGTTTGATCATCTATAGTAGATGACTGGGTAACTGTGTGAGCAGTAAACTAGTGCATGGGTTCTTTGTCCTTGGATTGGGTAGGAGGTTGGGAGATAGTTGGTGGTGGTATGGATGGTGATGCTGGTGTAGAGTTAGAGGATTGATGACCAGGAATAGAAATAGAGGATTGAGGAAATGTGATAGGTCGTGGTTGAGGTTTAGACTTTGGTTTAGGTATAGGAGGTGGTAGTAAAGGATTGTTTCTAAAAAGAGTATGAGTCATGCCAAATAACTTGGAATGGTCATATTGTTTAATAGGAGATAGCATAGAGGCGAAAGGATGATAAGTGGGGTCGATGGAATTGAGATGTGGTAAAAAGGGTAGGTTTATGTTTTTCAGATTCAATCTGAGCAAGTTCAGCTTTTAAGCGCCTGATTTCCCTTTCTTTTTGATCAAATTCTAGACCATAGTATCTCTGGGCAAGCATGGCTCGTAACTTTGAATCGAGTTGAGCAATTTTGGTGTGAAGATTTTGGTGAATCTGTTGCATTTGGGCAGCAATAGAGTCAACTTTTGTCTCAATCTGGTCAGTTCGCAAACTGATTTTCTCAACTTTTGAAGTGAAATGCAACAAAGTATCATTTTGTGCCCTGGCATTTTGAGTTTGCCAGTTGAGACCAGATTCAAAAGGCTTGGGTGGCTCAAGGTGGCCAGTGGAGGTAATAGGTGAAGGGATAAAGGGTTTGGACACAACATTGCGGTGGGGATCTGTGTGAGGTTCTAAAGAAGGAAAGGAAGAAGAGTAATCTGAAGAGGTAGACGAGAACATCATACAAGCTAGTGGTTGAACGATAGGTGATGGGTTTGGAAGTGGTGATGGAATTTCAGTTTTGCAATCCATTTAAGCTCTTTTCGGTAAATGGGTAATGGAGCTGGTGGAGGTGGAGGATCTTTTGGTGGATGTGGGTCATAGTGGTGACAGGAGATTGGAAGTTTTTTCTTTGTGGGTTTCTTTTTCTTTTTGGGGACATAATCATCATCTTCTTCCCAATCATCCCAGCAGGGACAATCTGGGTCACACATGCTGAGCTGGGGACAACCCATAGGAAATGGCCATTGTGTTTGGCTGGATAGATAGGGAACCTTCAGAATTAAACCTGGTAATAGGCAGATTTTCCTGAGCTGTCTGAACAGCTGTGATCATGGAAGAATAAGTAACGGAGAGTCGAGGGGGCTCTTGTGGAGCACTTGGAGGTGGTTTAAAAGTCATTCGGACTGTGCCATCTTGTCGTCTTTCAAACATACTTTCAGATGTTTGAATGGGAGCGGTATTGTTGTGGAACTGCTCATAGTTGTAGATCCATTCAAGAGGCATAGGCTTATGAGCTCATGACAGGGAATTTGTCTCGGGATCTGGATGATTGTGGGGATTTGGTCAGGTTCTGCTAACACCATGGGGGTGTCATAGTGGTGTTCTGGAGTGGGTAGATCTAAGGCATGATTTTGAAGCCTATAGACCAGTTGATGGTGTAAGGTGGCAATTTTGGCAGAGGAAATTTATTCTGCACCTTGAATTTGAACTTGAACTTTCAAGGCTGTGGGCAAATTGGTGTCTTGGAGAGAAAGGTTAAAGTTGGGATAGAAGGTAAGTAGAATACTTCCGGCATGAAGGGTTGTAAGGACAGTACCGATAACAACATCTTGGTATTGTTTGAATCGGGTATCAAGCATAGCAATTCGAGCGGTAACTGGTAATCCTTTTCTCCCATGAAGGGTAAGAATTAATCTAATGCCTCCAAGATGGAGATGGATAAAACCTTCTCGTTTCTATTTGGAAATCAATTCTGAGGGGATTTCAAGAGTAACATATTGCTTAGCAGGGGTTGCTTGAAGAGAACATTGATCCAGGCGAGAAGACTGGATATATTCTTTAGGGTGAGGTCTGCGGGTGGATATGAGAGTACGGATACTACGGGTAAAAGAACTGGGGCGTTTGTAGAGTTGGTAAGGGCTGATAAAAGGGAACGAAGATTCACTGATCTGGGCAGATTCAGGGATGTAGGAGTATTCTACAAGGTTTTCGATTTTATTGGCAGTATGAGAAGTGCAAGATTTAGGTAGGGAAAGAGTAGAGGAAAGAGTAACAGGATTGGAAGGAATTGAAAATGAAGTGGAAGTCATGAATGAGAAGTTCTCTCTGCGCCTGAAATTCTAGTGATCAAAAGAGAATAAAGGCTCAAATTATACCATTTTGGTTGTGGAAAAACAAGATTTAGAAAACAGAATTTCAAGGACTAGTAGGCTCTGATACCATAAAAGTACGTGGCGTTGTGGATTTGATCACTATATCCACAAGATATAGCGATGGACATATCTATATCTAGGTATAGCCTACTCTAGATATAGCGTCCGTAGGCTTTCTACGTGGATGGTTTCAGAGCCATATAGCGATCTGTGTGAAGATACTGGGATAGAAATACCATTATCTGATATTTCATCCATACCCATACGCTATATGATATAGCCATGCGGGGATGGTATGCCTATATCTATACCAGGCGCAGAGAGAACACGATATCTGTTTTGGTTTCCATAATACGATTTTATGGCATATCATAACAGAATGATAAAAGTATGATCTGATATAGAGCATAATGCGTGATATGCTACGAGTATGGGCAGTACGCACTGTTTCCATAGGATAAATAATTTTGGTATCCTAGTATGGTATCCTTACTTTCAGGCACAAACTCGAAATTTTAAGAACTAAATATGATATGCTACATATGGGTAAAGAACACACGGTATCTGATATCATAAAATTATTGATACTAGTATCTGTTATGATAAACGATACGCATTAACCCATGCGTGGGCGTACTTGAATGATTCAAGTAAGGATCCATATGATAAATGCCTACTTTGGATCATATGGCTCTATATCGTCCAAGATATAGAGCCATATGCTGCTCCCATTCAGTATCTATGGTTGTGGATAGTACTGGGTACCATCCAAACCAAACTCGTGTGGGTTAATACCCACACGAGTTTGTGCCTGAAACTCCCCAGTCTTACCAGGCTATTTCATCCAAACTTTTGAGTTCCTGTCTAGAGTCCTATTCTGAGTTCACCCATCCAAACCCGTTATGGAAAAATCCAGCTTTCTTCATTAAGTTACCTTTCAAACTAAATGAAGATATTAACCCAACCAAAGCCACCCATCCAGGAATGAGTCCTCTGACTTACTCCTAGCCAAACAAGAATGTTCCCAACTCTTAGCCCAAGGTCTAATTGAGCCCATAAGTTCTCAATGGTCTTGCCATTTAGAATTAGAGCCATGTTATCGCAATACTTTTATGGTATCAGAGCCTTTATTCTCTTTTGATCACTAGAATTTTAGGCGCAGAGAGAACTTCTTATTCATGGCTTCCACTTCATCTTCAATTCCTTCAACTCCTGTTACTCTTTCTTCTACTCTTTCTCTTCCTAAATCTTATACTTCTCATACTGCCAATAAAATTGAAAATCTTGTAGAATACTCCTACATCCCTGCATCCGCCCATATCAGTGAATCTTCGTACCCTCTCATCAGCCCTTACCAACTCCACAAACGACCCAGTTTTTTTACCCGCAGTATCCGTACTCTCATATCACCCGTAGACCTCACCCTAAAGAATATATCCAGTCTTCTCGCCTGGATCAATGTTCTCTTCAAGCAACCCCTGCTGAGCAATATGTCACTCTTGAAATCCCTTCAGACTTAATTTCCAGCTGGAACCGAGAAGGTTTTACCCATCTCCATCTTGGAGGTATCAGATTTATCCTTACCCTTCATGGGCGAAAAGGATTACCAGTTACTGCTCGAATTGCTATGCTTGATACCCGATTCAAACAGTACCAAGATGCTGTTATTGGTACTGTCCTCAAAACCCTTCATGCAGGAAGTGTTTTAGTTACCTTCTATCCCAACTTTAACCTTCCTCTCCAAGACACCAATTTGCCCACAGCCTTGAAAGTTCATGTTCAAATTCAAGGTGCAGAACAAATTTCCTCCGCCAAAATTGCTACTCTTCACCATCAACTGGTCTATAGGCTTCAAAATCATGCCTTAGATCTACCTACCCCAGAACACCATTCTAACACCCTCATGGTGTTAGCAGAATCTGACCAAATCCCCACAATCATCCAGATCCCGAGACAAATTCCCCGCCATGAGCTCATAAAGCTTATGCCTCTTGAATAGATCTCCAACTATGAGCAGTTCCATAACAATACCACTCCCATTCAGACATCTGAAAGTATGTTTGAAAGACGACAAGATGGCACAATCCGAATTACTTTTAAACCACCTCCAAGTGCTCCACAAGAGCCCCCTCGACTTTCCTTTACTTATTCTTCCATGATCACAACTGTTCAGACAGCTCAGGAAAATCTGCCTATTACCGGGTTTAATTCTGAAGGCTTCCCTGTCTATCCAGCCAAACACAATGGCCATTTCCTATGGGATGTCCCCGGCTCAGGCATGTGTGACCCAGATTGTCCCTGCTGGGATGATTGGGAAGAAGATGACGATTATGTGCCTAAAAAGGCAAAGAAACCCAAAAGGAAACACTCTCCAATCTTCTGTCACCACTATGACCCACATCCACCAAAAGATCCTCCACCTCCACCAGCTCCATTACCCATTTACCGAAAAGAGCTTAAATGGATTGCAAAACATTGCAAAACCGAAATTTCATCACCACTTCCAAACTCATCACCTATCGTTCAACCACTATCTTGTATGATGTTCTCGTCTACTTCTTCAGAATATTCTTCTTCTTTTCCTCCTTTAGAACCTCACACAGATCCCCACATAAACGTGGTATCCAAACATTTTGTTCCTTCTGCCATTACCTCCACTGGCCACCTTAAGCCTCCCAAACCTTTTGAATCCGTCCTCAACTGGCAAACTCAAAATGCCAGGGCACAAAATGATACTTTGGTGCATCTCAATTCAAAAGTTGAAAAAATCAGTTTGCGAACTGACCAGATAGAGACAAAAGTTGACTCTATTGCTGCCCAAATGCAACAGATTAACTAAAATCTTCACACCAGAATTGCTAAACTCGATTCAGAGTTACGAGCCATGCTTGCCCAGAGATACTATGGTCCAGAATTTGATAAAAAAAGAAAGGGAAATCAGGCGCTTAAAAGCTGAACTTGTTCAGATTGAATCTGAAAACCAGAAACCTACCCTTTTTACCACATCACCTGCTATCCCTTCCATCCGCCCCACTTATCATCCTTTCACCTCTATGCTATCTCCTATTAAACAGTATGACCCTTCCAAGTTATTTGGCATGACTTATACTCTTTTTAAAAACAATCCTTTACCACCACCTCCTACACCTAAACCAAAGTCTAAACCTCAACCACGACCTGTCACATTTCCTCAATCCTCTTTTTCTATTCCTGGTCATCAATCCTCTGACTCTACACCAGCATCACCATCCTACCCAATCCAAGGATAAAGAACCCATGCACTAGTTTACTGCTCACACAGTCACCCAGTCATCTACTATAGATGATCAAACTTCTGATTCAAATCTAGCTGTTTCAGATAGCCATACTGAGACCGACACTGAATCTTCAGCATCTACCAGTGACTCTGAAAAGTCCTATACTGATATCACCAAAATCTTGATGGCTCAACCTGATCAACCTACCCAAGGCCACACCTCTCATACAGAACCATATGTTGATATTCCCTCTGAAGTTGGCGAAGAAATACCTGAATCTTCTGCCACAAACCAACCTTCTTCAACTCAGGCCCAGACCAATCCACCCAGTAAAAAATCGTCACATGGTCCATGGTTCACATTCGATGATCTCAGATCTTATAAATGGCGTGACAGACTTACTGAAATGTCTGCCTGGATTGACCTTCCAATGCTAAGACCAGGAGCCACAACTCAATCAGTCCTCCGAGAATTTACTACTCGTTTTACGGGTGCTCTAAGAGATTGGTTTGATTCGTTAGGACAATATCGCCAATTACAGTTTGTTGATCTCCCAGATGTTTCAAGTGCTCTTGTTGTTCTCCATGATCAATTCCTTGGCGATCCTTCTGCAGTTTTTGAAGCTGCGAGACGAGATTATCTCAACATGAAATGTTGCTTCCTCAATGCTGAAGATCTTGATTTCCATTACAAACGCATGTCTTTGCTGTTTTACAAGCTTAATGGATTCAATGAACCGACATTAAAACATATCTTTCTAGCTTCACTTCTAGATGAGCTCCAACCAGACATACAGAGGCAACTCACAGCCTCTAATCTTTCCCTTGACAACATCTCTCTTAGCAAAATCTTCCAGCTTGCCAAATCTGTCTCGACAAACTTTGCGAGCAGAAACAATTTTTCAAAGAACTTTTGAAAGACAAAGAACCATTTCGGAGTGCTTGCAAAAAGCCTTACTTACAGATCAAATGCAAGAAGAAAAAATATTGTGATTGCAGTTCTAAGAAGAAAAGACATTTTCGAAAATTCAAAATCCCTGAATTTTTGTCCAAACCTCGCAGAACCAGAAAGCCTTATAGATTCTTCCGAAAGAAGTCATCCTCTTCTAGAGACCTCCAACAGAGAAAATCAAGCAGATGTTTTATCTGTAAGAAAAAATGCCACTATGCTAAAGATTGTCCCAACAAAAGAGAAAAATCCATCCGGCTAGTTGAGCATCTTCAAGCCACTACCGACTACTCTCCAGACAAGGATGAACTGGAATTCTATTTCTCTGAACAAGATGAACCCAATGATGCAACAGTGTTCGCACTTCAACACTCCTCTGATGACTCAGATAGTGACCAGTCCCAAGTCATTTTTCATCAACAGTTATTGTCCCTGGACACTACTGTCCCTATTCCCTCTGGAATGTCTTTTCTTCTTAGAACTGCAATCATAATTTTTTTTCTTCTTGTATTTGATCTGTAAGTAAGGCTTTTTGCAAGCACTCTGGAATGGTTCTTTGTCTTTCAATAGTTCTTTGAAGAATTGTTTTTGCTCGCAAAGTTTGTCGAGACAGGTTTTGGCAAGCTGGAAGATTTTGCCAAAAGAGATGTTGTCAAGGGAAAGGTTGGATGCTGTGAGCTGTCGTTGTATGTCTGGTTGGAGTTCTTCTAGAAGGGAAGCCAGAAAGACATGCTTTAATATCGGTTCATTGAATTCATTAAGCTTGTAAAACAGCAAAGACATGCGTTTGTAATGGAAATCAAGATCTTTAGCATTGAGGGAGCATCATTTCATGTTGAGATAATCTCGTCTCGCAGCTTCAAAAACTGCAGAAGGATCGCCAAGGAATTGATCATGGAGAACAGCAAGAGCACTTGAAACTTCTGGGAGATCAACAAACTGTAATTGGCGATATTGTCCTAACGAATCAAACCAATCTCTTAGAGCACCCGTAAAATGAGTAGCAAATTCTCTAAGGACTGATTGAGTTGTGGCTCCTGGTCTTAGCATTTGGAGGTCAATCCAGGCAGACATTTCAGTAAGTCTGTCACGCCATTTATGAGATGGAAGATCATCAAATGTGAACCATGGACCATTTGACGATTTTTGACTGGGTGGATTGGTCTGGGCCTGAGCTGAAGAAGGTTGGTTTGTGGCAGAAGATTCAGGTATTTCTTCGTCAACTTCAGAGGGAATATCAACATACGGTTCTGTATGAGAGGTGTGTCCTTGGGTAGGTTGATCAGGTTGAGCCATCAAGATTTTGGTGATATCAGCATAGGACATTTCAGAGTCACTGGTAGGTGCTGAAGATTCAGTGTCGGTCTCAGTATGGCTATCTGAAACTGCTAGATTTGAATCAGAAGTTTGATCATCTATAGTAGATGACTGGGTGACTGTGTGAGCAGTAAACTAGTGCATGGGTTCTTTGTCATTGGATTGGGTAGGAGGTTGGGAGATAGATGGTGATGCTGGTGTAGAGTCAGAGGATTGATGACCAGGAATAGAAATAGAGGATTGAGGAAATGTGACAGGTCGTGGTTGAGGTTTAGACTTTGGTTTAGGTGGAGGAGGTGGTGGCAAAGGATTGTTTCTAAAAAGAGTATGAGTCATGCCAAATAACTTGGAAGGGGCATACTGTTTAATAGGAGATAGTATAGAGGCGAAAGGATGATAAGTGGGGCCGATGGAAGGGATAGGAGGTGATATGGTAAAAAGGGTAGGTTTCTGGTTTTCAGATTCAATCTGAGCAAGTTCAGCTTTTAAGTGCCTGATTTTCCTTTCTTTTTGATCAAATTCTGGACCATAGTATCTCTGAATCGAGTTGAGCAATTCTGGTGTGAAGATTTTGGTGAATCTGTTGCATTTGGGTAGCAATAGAGTCAACTTTTGTCTCAATCTGGTCAGTTCGTAAACTGATTTTCTCAACTTTTGAATTGAGATGCAACAAAGTATCATTTTATGCCCTGGCATTTTGAGTTTGCCAGTTGAGGACAGATTCAAAAGGCTTGGGTGGCTCAAGGTGGCCAGTGGAGGTAATAGGTGAAGGGATAAAGGGTTTGGACACAACATTGCGGTGGGGATCTGTGTGAGGTTCTAAAGAAGGAAAGGAAGAAGAGGAATCTGAAGAGGTAGAGGAAAACATCATACAGGTCAGTGGTTGGACGATAGGTGTTGGGTTTGGAAGTGGTGATGGAATTTCAGATTTGCAATGTTTTGCAATCCATTTAAGCTCTTTTCGGTAAATGGGTAATGGAGCTGGTAGAGGAGGAGGATCTTTTGGTGGATGTGGGTCATAGTGGTGACAGGAGACTGGAGAGTGTTTCTTTTTGGGGACATAATCGTCATCTTCTTCCCAGTCATCCCAGCAGGGACAATCTGGGTCACACATGCCTGAGCCGGGGACATCCCATAGGAAATGGCCATTGTGTTTGGCTGGATAAACAGGGTAGCCTTCAGAATTAAACCCGGTAATAGGCAGATCTTCCTGAGCTGTCTGAACAGCTGTGATCATGGAAGAATAAGTAAAGGAGAGCCGAGGAGGCTCTTGTGGAGCACTTGGAGGTGGTTTAAAAGTCATTCGGACTGTGCCATCTTGTCATCTTTCAAACATTCTTTCAAATGTCTGAATGGGAGTGGTATTGTTATGGAACTGCTCATAGTTGCAGATCCATTCAAGAGGCATAAGCTTTATGAGCTCATGGCGGGGAATTTGTCTCGGGATCTGGATGATTGTGGGGATTTGGTCAGATTCTGCTAACACCATGAGGGTGTCAGAGTGGTGTTCTGGAGTGGGTAGATCTAAGGCATGATTTTGAAGCCTATAGACCAGTTGATGGTGTAAGGTGGCAATTTTGGCGGAGGAGATTTGTTCTGCACCTTGAATTTGAACTTGAACTTTCAAGGCTGTGGGCAAATTGGTGTCTTGGAGAGAAAGGTTAAAATTGGGATAGAAAGTGAGTAAAACACGTCCTGCATGAAGGGTTGTGAGGACAGTACCGATAACAACATCTTGGTACTGTTTGAATCGGGTATCAAGCATAGCAATTCGAGCAGTAACTGGTAATCCTTTTCGCCCATGAAGGGTAAGGATTAATCTGATGCCTTCAAGATGGAGATGGGTAAAACCTTCTCGTTTCTAGTTGGAAATCAAGTTTGAAGGGATTTCAAGAGTGACATAAAACTCAGCAGGGGTTGCTTGAAGAGAACATTGATCCAGGCGAGAAGACTAGATATATTCTTTAGGGTGAGGTCTACGGGTGGATATGAGAGTACGGATACTGCGGGCAAAAGAACTGGGTCGTTTGTAGAGTTGGTAAGAGTTGATGAGAGGGTACGAAGATTCACTGATCTAGACGGATGCAGGGATGTAGGAGTATTCTACAAGATTTTCAATTTTATTGGCAATATGAGAAGTACAAGATTTAGGAAGAGAAAGAGTAGAAGAAAGAGTAACAGGAGTTGATGGAATTGAAGATGAAGGAGAAGCCATGAATGAGAAGTTCTCTCTGTGCCTGAAGACTAAAGATCAAAATAGAATAAAGACTCAAATTATACCATTTTGGTTGTGAAAAATCAGGATTTAGAAAATCGAATTTCAAGGACGAATATGGGCTCTAATACCATAAAAGTCATCTAGTAGGCTCTGAAATTCTAGTAGGCTCTAACGTAAAAGTTATACCATAACTTTTATGGTATAACTTTTATGGTATAACTAGGAATAAAACAAGAGGAATAAAGTTATATCACATTTGTCTATACCATAAAATTATACCATGTCTATACAGACAAAGACTGTCCGACATATGGTACAGACATCACCACATGTGGGATGTCTGTACTTGTCTACTAGACAGTCCGGCATGGATGAACCATTCGGACTATGCCATGTGGGATAAAGTCTGAATGTGTCATGGTACATATGTTGCCTAAACGTATTATGGTACATATGGTGTCTAACTGTCCTTTATGCCACCAAGTTAGTTCTACCCATTGCTCCCACTTTGGATCATCTCCTCAATCTAGAAAAAGCAACCTCTCTTACCTAGACATTGCTTCAATGGTTCTCCCCCATTCCATGGTGGAGAAAAAAGTTACAACAACTCTCACAGGTTCACAACCTTGACCGTATGCCTGCCTCTGAAGCAGGGACTTGTGTGTTCTCAAAAGCTATGTCTTTCTAAACTCTCTCTTCTCTCTCTGCAAATGAAGTTCTAAGAAAGAAAAAGAATAAATAATTAAATTTTTTCATTTTGCAAAATCTAAGAAAGTATGCTCTGCACTTGCCTTCTAGTAAGGATCCTGTGCATCAGAAAACTTTTTGACCATTTCTTATATGGTTTGGTACCCTGTTTTAGACTCAAAGGAAAGTTTGTTTTGGGTTATATAACCCGAGAGGAAACAATGTTTTAAAAGGTTTTTTTATCGCTATATCTAGGGCCACAACGCCACGTACTTTAGGAAGAGTAGAACCAATAACCTTGGTCCAAATGACACAGTTTGGGAAGATTTGAATACCAATGGGTTTTTTGGTAATCAAAGAGGTGGTACAGAGTTTTCCATTGACAGCTTTGAAATGGCGTTGTGGCCCTAGATATAGCGATCAAAAAACCTTTTAAAACACTTTTTCCTCTCGGGTTATATAACCCAAAACAGACTTTCCTTTGAGTCTAAAACAGGGTACCAAACCAGATAAGAAATGGTCAAAAGGTTTCTGATGCACAGGATCCTTACTAGAAGGCAAGTGCAGATCATACTTCCTTAGGTTTTGCAAAATGAACAAATTTAATCCTTTATTCTTTTTCTTTCTTAGAACTTCAATTGCAGAGAGAGAGGAGAGAGTTTAGAAAGACATAGCTTTTGAGAACACACGAGTTTATTTCTTAAAATTTCTATCCAAGTTCTGTATTACAAAGGAGGGGAGGATTCTTTATATAGGAGAATCCTTCGGGGAAGATAGGACATGACCCCTATCTTTTACAAAAGAAAAAGCAAAAGATACATCATGACACAACTTTAATTATTACAAAAGACAAAAGATGCTTTAATAATTAAAGCATGACTTTGACAAAAGCAAAAGCTTAAAGTAAAAGCAAATTGCAATAATTATACATGACAAAAGCATAAAACAACGTATAATTATTACAACACGACAAGATATAAAGTAAAACATTATTACATCAGGACAAACAACTTTATGGGGAGTGGAGATTCATGTACTCGTCTTCGGATGAGCTTTCTGTCTCATCGGGGTCAGTGTCACGAGAGACTGGAGGGAAAAAGCTTTCAGAGAGCTTTGGATTCTTCCAAATGGGGCCATGGTAGCGTGAGTATGGAGAATCACATTTGGGTCTTGGCATGGGACCAGGGGTTTGAGTGGCTTTGTCTGCTGTTGTGGGCTTGTGGGGTTGTGGAGTTGGTTAGGATGAGGATCCTGGATCATGTATGGTTGGCTGTGGGAACTGTTGGAGATGTTGGCTGAGAGGAAGGAATTCTTCCCACGGGTCTTGGGAGTCCTAGAAAAGAAAGTTAGTGTAGTCGGGTCATTCTTCATTAATGATGATGCCGGTGCACTTAGGCTTAAATATGGTAGATGGAGTGGCTATGATGATGAGGTCATATTGAGGACCTAAGGAGGTGTGGAAGATGTTCTTATGTGGCGGAGTTTGGTGGTTTAATTGGTAAAGGTAGTTGTGCAGGGTGGACTGTATTTCATTTTCAATTACAGCTATATGTGGTGCAGGGAACCATTCATATACCTGATCTTGAGTCCAAAAGAGGTTTGTATCTGGATGCTGAAAGTATGGCCTGTGAATAATAAAGACTGATGTGAACATTTGTGCTTCAGAGGCAGGCATACAGTCAAGGTTGTGAACCTGTGAGAGTTATTGTAACTTTTTTCTCCACCATGGAATGGGGGAGAACCATTCAAGCAATGTCCAGGTAAGAGAGGTTGCTTTGTCTGGATTGAGGAGATGATCCAAAGTGAGAGCAATGGGTAGAACTAACTTGGTGGCATAAAGGACAGTTAGACACCATATGTACCATAACACGTCTTCAGTGGTTTCTTTTGTTGGATCAAGGGTTAAACTTGTAAGAAATAGATTTTCAGGGTGGAAGGTGGAAAAGGGAAAGGGTTCTGCGACAAGGTAGGCTTTCATTAAGAAGAGAAAGAGAGCTTTTTTGGCAAATTCTTGGATGGCAAAGACAGAAGAGAAGTTTTTGTTGAAAGGAAAGGTTTTCTTCGTAATGGCTTCAGGTGGGAGTGAAGTAGCCATGGAGATGATAGGAAAATGGTAGGTGGTGGAAAATAGAGTGAGAGAGTTTTCTGGTTTGGAAAGTCTGGATAGCATATCAGGGATGAGGTTCTGGGACCCCTTTATATGCTTAACTGAAAAATCGTATTTAGAAAACCAATCTTTTAATCTGAGTAACATTTTTTTCGGGAACAGTTTTACCTTTGAAATTAAAGATATTGAGGAAGGCTGAACTGTCCAATCGGATGAGAAAATGGTGTCCAATCAGATGATACTCAAACTTTTTGATGCCATTCTTTACCGCTAAAATTTCTTTGAAGACGATGTGGTAGTGCTTCTGTGTGTCAGAAAAATGTCCACTAGCATACGCGATAAAGTGTTCTTGTCCATTGAGCTCTTCGAGGAGGATGGCACCCCATGATTCATCACTGGCCTCTGTCTGCAATATGCGCCGTCCATTAGTAATCAGCTTTAAAGGAGGCGGATTTTGCGCAATCTGCTTTAGGGTAGTGACATCAATTGTGTGGTCAGCATTCCACTCTGGGGGCTGCTTTTTCAATAAGGCTGAAAGGTGATGAGTGTAGTGGTCTACATGTGGGATAAAGTCTCTGATATAATTGATGATGCCGAGAAACTGTTGAATTTGCTTTTTGAAAAGTTGCTGATCTGGAAAGTGAAGCAATTCTTGGGCAATGTACTTTCCTGGCTGGTAGTGTCCATCTTTTATGATCGTACCAAGGAATTCAATGTTGTCTGTAGCAATGGTGCTTTTCTTGGCTGATAACATGATTCCGTGACTGTGGATAAGATCATAGAATTGAGTTAACAGCTGGGGATGTTCATCATGTGATCCTGAAAATAGTAAGATGTCATCAATGTAAATCAATGCATGATGCAAAATGGGTTGGAAGATTTGGATCATGGATTTTTGAAAAATGGAAGGGGCAGTTTTGAGACCAAAGGGTAGGACTGTCCATTGGAAATGGGCATTTGGAATGCAAAAGGCGGTTTTGTAACGTTCAGAGGGTTCAATGCCTAATTGCCAAAAACCTGATTTTAAATCAAATTTTGAAAAGATCTGGGCATTTTTGAGAAAAGTAAACATGCTTTGTCGGCGAGGCAAAGGGAATTTGTCATCTTGTAAAAACATGTTTAATGGCTGGTAGTCAATGACTAGGCGTTTCTTTCCTCGGACAATTTCAGAATGCTTTTCAGCATAAAAGGCTTGGCAAGCCCATTAAGAACTCGTGGGCTTAATTAGACCTTGGGCTAAGAGTTGGGAACATTCTTGTTCGGCTAGTAGTAAGTCAGAAGGACTCATTCCTGGATGGGTGGCTTTGGTTGGGTTAATATCTTCATTTAGTTTGAAAGGTAACTTAATGAAGAAAGCTGGATTTTTCCATAATGGGTTTGGATGGGTGAACTCAGAATGGGACTCTGGACAGGAACTCAAAAGTTTGGATGAAATATCCTGGCAAGACTGGGGAGTTTCAGACAAATTGTAGAGTTTCAGAACGTCGGTGAAGGGTTTGAACATGGACTTGATTCGGATTCCAGTGGGAATGATTTGGAGGTGTTTGATTTGGTGAAGGATGTCAAAACCTAACAAGATATCCTTATTAGGAAGAGTAGAACCAATAACCTTGGTCCAAATGACACAGTTTGGGAAGATTTGAATACCAATGGGTTTTT
Source organism: Citrus medica (assembly GCA_002013955.2). Taxonomy (NCBI): domain Eukaryota; kingdom Viridiplantae; phylum Streptophyta; class Magnoliopsida; order Sapindales; family Rutaceae; genus Citrus; species Citrus medica. The sequence goes on along the minus strand of MKYO02026784.1, from coordinate 222,621 downwards.
TGGTAATCAAAGAGGTGGTAAAGAGTTTTCCATTGACAGCTTTGAAATGTTCTTCAGACTTAGTCCAAAATTCTGGGGAAAGGAGATGAGGGTTTAACATGCTGCTTTGGGCACCGGTATTGATAAGGCCGATAGCTGGAATGGGCCTTTGGAATTTGGAAGGTAGGATGTGGAGTTTGATGGAGGGAATAGGAACAGTAGTGTCCAGGGACAATAACTGTTGATGGAAAATGACTTGGGACTGGTCACTATCTGAGTCATCAGAGGAGTGTTGAAGTGCGAACACTGTTTCATCATTGGGTTCATCTTGTTCAGAGAAATAGAATTCCAGTTCATCCTTGTCTGGAGAGTAGTCGGTAGTGGCTTTAAGATGCTCAACTAGCCGGATGGATTTTTCTCTTTTGTTGCGACAATCTTTCGCATAGTGGCCTTTTTTCTTACGGATAAAACATCTACTTAATTTTCTCCGTTGGAGGTCTCGTGAAGAGGATGATTTCTTTCGGAAGAATCTGTAAGGCTTTCTGGATCTGCGAGGTCTGGACGAAAATTCTGGGATTTTGAATTTCTGAAAATGCCTTTTATTCTTAGAACTGCAATCACAATCTTTTTTCTTCTTGCATTTGATCTGTAAGTAAGGCTTTTTGCAGGCACTACGGAATGGTTCTTTGTCCTTCAAGAGTTCTTTGAAAAATTGTTTCTGCTCGCAAAGTTTGTCGAGACAGGTTTTGGCAAAGCTGGAAGATTTTGCCAAGAGAGATGTTGTGAAGGGAAAGGTTGGATGCTGTGAGGTGTCGCTGTATGTGTGGTTGGAGTTCTTCTGGAAGGGAAGCCAGAAAGACTTGCTTTAATGTCGGTTCATTGAATCCATTAAGCTTGTAAAACAGCAAAGACATGCGTTTGTAATGGAAATCAAGATCTTTAGCATTGAGGGAGTAGCATTTCATGTTGAGATAATCTCGTCTCGCAGCTTCAAAAACTGCAGAAGGATCGCCAAGGAATTGATCATGGAGAACAGCAAGAGCACTTTAAACCTCTGGGAGATCAACAAATTGTAATTGGCGATATTTTCCTAACGAATCAAACCAATCTCTTAGAACACCCGTAAAACGAGTAACAAATTCTCTAAGGACTGATTGAGTTGTGGCTCCTGGTCTTAGCATTTGGAGGTCAATCCAGGCAGACATTTCAGTAAGTCTGTCACGCCATTTATGAGATGGAAGATCATCAAATGTGAACCATGGACCATTTGACGACTTGTGACTGGGTGGATTGGGCGGCGCCTGAGCTGGAGAAGGTTGGTTTGTGGCAGAAGATTCAGGTATTTCTTCGTCAATTTCAGAGGGAATATCAACATATGGTTCTGTATGAGAGGTGTGGCCAGGGTGATCAGGTTGAGCCATCCAAATTTTGGTGATATCAACAATAGGACTTTTCAAAGTCACTGGTGGATGCTGAAGATTCAGTGTCGGTCTCGGTATGGCTATCTGAAACAGCTAGATTTGAATCAGAAGTTTGATCATCTATAGTTGATGAATGGGTGACTGTGTGAGCAGTAAACTGGTGCATGGGTTCTTTATCCTTGGATTGGGTAGGAGGTTGGGAGATAGTTGGTGGTGGAACAGATGGTGATGCTGGTGTAGAATGACCAGGAATAGAAATAGAGGTTTGTGGGAATGGGACAGGTCGTGGTTGAGGTTTAGACTTTGGTTTAGGTGTAGGAGGTGGTGGTAAAGGATTGTTCTAAAAAGAGTATGAGTCATGCCAAATAACTTGGAAGGGTCATACTATTTAATAGGAGATAGCATAGAGGAAAAAGGATGATAAGTGGGGCTGATAAAAGGGATATGAGGTGATGTGGTAAAAAGAGTAGGTTTCTGTTTTTCAGATTCAATCTGAGCGAGTTCAGCTTTTAAGCGCCTAATTTCCCTTTCTTTTTGATGAAATTCTGGGCCATAGTATCTCTGGGCAAGCATGGCTCGTAACTCTGAATCGAGTTGACTAATTCTGGTTTGAAGATTTTGGTGAATCTACTGCATCTGGGCAGCAATACAGTCATCTTTTGTTTCTATTTGGTCAGTTCGCAAACTGATTTTCTCAACTTTTGAATTGAGATACAACAAAGTATCATTTTGTGCCCTGGCATTTTGAGTTTGCCAGTTGAGGACAGATTCAAAAGGCTTGGGTGGCTCAAGGTGGCCAGTGGAGGTAATAGATGAAAGGATAAAGGGTTTGGACACAACATTGCGGTGGGGATCTGTGTGAGGTTCTAAAGAAGGAAAGGAAGAAGAGTAATCTGACGATAGGTGTTGGGTTTGGAAGTGGTGATGGAATTTCAGATTTGCAATGTTTTGCAATCCATTTAAGCTCTTTTCGGTAAATGGGTAATGGAGCCGGTGGAGGAGGAGGATCTTTTGGTGGATGTGGGTCATAGTGGTGACAGGAGACTAGAGAGTGTTTCTTTTTGGGTTTCTTTTTCCTTTTGGGGACATAATCATTATCTTCTTCCCAGTCATCCCAGCAGGGACAATCTAGGTCACACATGCCTAATCCGGGGACATCCCATAGGAAATGGCCATTGTGTTTGGCTGGATAAATAGGGTAACCTTTAGAATTAAACCCTGTAATGGGCAAATCTTCCTGAGCTGTCTGAACAGCTGTGATCATGGAAGAATAAGTAAAGGAGAGCCGAGGAGGCTCTTGTGGAGCACTGGGAGGTGGGCTAAAAGTCATTCGGATTGTGCCATCGCGGCGTCTTTCAAACATACTTTCAGATGTCTGAATGGGAGTGGTATTTTATGGAACTGCTCATAGTTGGAGATCCATTCAAGAGGCATAAGCTTTATGAGCTCAAAAAACCACTGACTTCCTTGAAATTCGCTGACTTCCTTACTAGTCCTCTCTCCTCTGGTTGGAGTTATTCTGGAAGGGAAGCCAGAAATTATGGTATGTACTTGAAATTATGGTATGTACTTTTATGCAAAACTGTTTGATATCAGAATGGATGATAACATAATTATGGTATTAGAGCTCTACCTCTTCAGATTATATTATGGTATACCATAATCTGATGAGTACGTGACGTTGGATTGATATCAGAGCCATATCAGAGTACGTGGGCTCTGATATGGCTCTGATACCATAAAAGTACGTGGCGTTGTGGCCCTAGATATAGCGATCAAAAAACCTTTTAAAACACTTTTTCCTCTCGGGTTATATAACCCAAAACAGACTTTCCTTTGAGTCTAAAACAGGGTACCAAACCAGATAAGAAATGGTCAAAAGGTTTCTGATGCACATGATCCTTACTAGAAGGCAAGTGCAGATCATACTTCCTTAGGTTTTGCAAAATGAACAAATTTAATCCTTTATTCTTTTTCTTTCTTAGAACTTCATTTGCAGAGAGAGAAGCGAGAGTTTAGAAAGACAAAGCTTTTGAGAACACACGAGTTTATTTCTTAAAATTTCTATCCTAGTTCTATATTTTACAAAGGAGGGGAGAATTCTTTATATAGGAGAATTCTCGGAGAAGATAGGACATGACCCCTATCCTTTACAAAAGCAAAAGCAAAAGATACATCAAGACACAACTTTAATTATTACAAAAGACAAAAGATGCTTTAATAATTAAAGCATGACTTTTACAAAAGCAAAAGCTTAAAGTAAAAGCAAACTGCAATTATTATATAAGACAAAAGCATAAAGCAAAGCATAATTATTACAACAAGACAAGACATAAAGTAAAACAGTATTCCATCAGGACAAATAACTTTATGGGGAGTGAAGATTCATGTACTCGTCTTCGGATGAGCTTTCTGTCTCATCGAGGTCAGTGTCACGAGAGACTAGAGGGAAAAAGCTTTCAGAGAGCTTTGGATTCTTCCAAGTGGGGCCATGGTAGCGTGAGTATGGAGAATCACATTTGGGTCCTGGCATGGGACCAGGGGTTTGAGTGGCTTTGTCTGCTGTTGTGGGCTTGTGGGGTTGTGGAGGTGGTTGGGATAAGGATCCTGGATCATGCATGGTTGGCTCTGGGAACTGTTGGAGATGTTGCCTGAGAGGAAGGTATTCTTCCCATGGGTCTTGGGAGTCCTGGAAAAGGAAGTCAGTGTAGTCGGGTTGTTCTTCTTTAATGATGATGCCGGTGGACTTAGGCTTAGATATGGCAGATGGAGTGGGTATCATGATGAGGTCATGGTGAGGACGTAAGGAGGTGTGGAAGATGTCCTTATGTGGCGGAGTTTGGTGGTTTAATTGGTAAAGGTAGTTGTGCAGGGTGAGCTGTATTTCATTTTCAATTGCAGCTATATGTAGTGCAGTGAACCATTCATATACCTGATCTTGAGTCCAAAAGAGGTTTGTATCTGGATGCTGAAAGTATGGCCTGTGAATAATAAAGACTGATGTGAACATTTGTGCTTCAGAGGCAGGCATACGGTCAAGGTTATGAACCTGTGAGAGTTGTTGTAACTTTTTTCTCCACCATGGAATGAGGGAGAACCATTCAAGCAATGTCCAGGTAAGAGAGGTTGCATTGTCTGGATTAAGGAGATGATCCAAAGTGAGAGCAATGGGGACGACCAACTTAGTTGCATAAAGGACAGTTATGCACCAAATGTACCATAACACATCTTCAGTGGTTTCTTTGGTCGGATCAAGGGTTAAACCTGTAAGAAATAGATTTTCAGGGTGGAAGGTGGAAAACGGAAAGGGTTCTGTGACAAGGTAGGCTTTCATGAAGAAGCGAAAGAGAGCTTTTTTGGCAAATTCTTGGATGGCAAAGACAGAAGAGAAGTTTTTGTTGAAAGGAAAGGTTTTCTTCGTAATGGCTTCAGGTGGGAGTGAAGTAGCCAAGGAGATGATAGGAAAATGGTAAGTGGTGGAAAACAGAGTGAGAGGGTTTTCTGGTTTGGAAAGTCTGGATAGCATATCAGGGATAAGGTTCTGGGACCCCTTTATATGCTTAACTGAAAAATCGTATCTAGAAAATCAATCTTTTAATCTGAGTAACATTTTTTCGGGAACAATTTTACCTTTGAAATTAAAGATATTGGGGAAGGCTGAACTGTCCCGTCGGATGAGAAAATGGTGTCCAATCAGATGATACTCAAACTTTTTGATGCCATTCTTTACCACTCAAATTTCTTTGAAGATGCTGTGGTAGTGCTTCTGTGTGTCAGAAAAATGTCCACTAGCATAAGCGATAAAGTGTTCTTGTCCATTGAGCTCTTCAAGGAGGATGGATCCCCATGATTCATCACTGGCATCTGACTGTAATATACGCCGTCCATCAGTAATCAGCTTTAAAGGAGGCGGATTTTGCGCAATCTACATTAGGGTAGTGACAGCAATTGTGTGGTCAGCATTCCACTCTAGGGGCTGCTTTTTCAATAAGGCTGAAAAGTGATGAGTGTAGTGGTCCACATGTGGGATAAAGTCTTTGATATAATTGATGATGCCGAGAAACTGTTGAATTTACATTTTGGAAAGTTACTGATCTGGAAAGTGAAGCAATTTTTGGGCAATGTGCTTTCCTGGCTGGTAGTGTCCATCTTTTATGATCATACCAAGGAATTCAATGTTGTCTGTAGCAATGGTGCTTTTCTTGGCCGATAACATGATTCCGTGACTGTGGATAAGATCATAGAATTGAGTTAACAGCTGGCGATGTTCATCATGTGATCCTGAAAAAAGTAAGATGTCATCAATGTGAATCAATGCATGATGCAAAATGGGTTGGAAGATTTGGATCATGGATTTTTGAAAAATGGAAGGGGCAGTTTTATGACCAAAGGGTAGGACTGTCCATTGGAAATGGGCATTGGGAATACAAAAAGCGGTTTTGTAACGTTCAGAGGGTTCAATGCCTAATTGCCAAAAACCTGATTTCAAATCAAATTTTGAAAAGATCTGGGCATTTTTGAGAAAAGTAAACATGCTTTGTCGGTGAGGCAAAGGGAATTTGTCATCTTGTAAAAACATGTTTAATGGCTGGTAGTCAATGACTAGGCGTTTCTTTCCTCGGACAATTTCAGAATGCTTTTCAACATAAAAGGCTTGGCAAGCCCATTGAGAACTTGTGGGCTCAATTAGACCTTGGGCTAAGAGTTGGGAACATTCTTGTTGGGCTAGGAGTAAGTCAGAAGGACTCATTCCTGGATGGGTGGCTTTGGTTGGGTTAATATCTTCATTTAGTTTGAAAGGTAACTTAATGAAGAAAGCTGGATTTTTCCATAATGGGTTTGGATGGGTGAACTCAGAATGGGACTCTGGACAGGAACTCAAAAGTTTGGATGAAATATCCTGGTAAGACTGGGGAGTTTCAGACAAATTGTAGAGTTTCAGAATGTCGGTGAAGGGTTTGAACATGGACTTGACTCGGATTCCAGTGGGAATGATTTGGAGGTGTTTGATTTGGTGAAGGATGTCAAAACCAAACAAGATATCCTTATTAGGAAGAGTAGGACCAATAACCTTGGTCCAAATGACACAGTTTGGGAAGATTTGAATACCAATGGGTTTTTTGGTAATCAAAGAGGTGGTAAAGAGTTTGCCATTAACAACTTTGAAATGTTCTTCAGACTTGGTCCAATATTCTAGGGAAAGGAGATGAGGGTTTAAAATGCTTCTTTGGGCACCGGTATCGATAAGGCCGATAGCTGGAATGGGTCTTTGGAATTTGGAAGGTAGGATGTGGAGTTTGATGGAGGGAATAGGAACAGTAGTGTCCAGGGACAATAACTGTTGATGGAAAATGACTTGGGACTGGTCACTATCTGAGTCATCAGAGGAGTGTTGAAGTGCGAACATTGTTTGATCATTGGGTTCATCTTGTTCAGAGAAATAAAATTCCAGTTCATCATTGTCTAGAGAGTAGTCGGTAGTGGCTTTATGATGCTCAACTAGCCGAATGGATTTTTCTCTTTTGTTGGGACAATCTTTCGCATGGTGATCTTTTTTCTTACAAATAAAACATCTGCTTCATTTTCTCCGTTGGAGGTCTCTAGAAGAGGATGACTTCTTTTGGAAGAATCTGTAAGGCTTTCTGGTTCTGCGAGGTTTGGACGAAAATTCAGGGGTTTTGAATTTTCAAAAATGTCTTTTCTTCTTAGAACTGCAATCACAATCTTTTTTCTTCTTGCATTTGATCTGTAAGTAAGGCTTTCTGCAAGCACTCCGGAATGGTTCTTTGTCTTTCAAGAGTTCTTGGAAGAATTGTTTCTACTCGCAAAGTTTGTCGAGACAGGTTTTGGCAAGCTAGAAGATTTTGCCAAGAGAGATGTTGTCAAGGGAAAGGTTGGATGCTGTGAGGTGTCATTGTATGTCTGGTTGGAGTTCTTCTGGAAGGGAAGCCAGAAAGACATGCATTAATGTCGGTTCATTGAATCCATTAAGGACAGTTAGACACCATATGTACCATAACACGTCTTCAGTGGTTTCTTTTGTTGGATCAAGGGTTAAACCTGTAAGAAATAGATTTTTAGGGTGGAAGGTGGAAAAGGGAAAGGGTTCTGTGACAAGGTAGGCTTTCATGAAGAAGCGAAAGAGAGCTTTTTTGGCAAATTCTTGGATGGCAAAGACAGAAGAGAAGTTTTTGTTGAAAGGAAAGGTTTTCTTCGTAATGGCTTCAGGTGGGAGTGAAGTAGCCATGGAGATGATAGGAAAATGGTAGGTGGTGGAAAACAGAGTGAGAGGGTTTTCTGGTTTGGAAAGTCTGGATAGCATATCAGGGATGAGGTTCTGGGACCCCTTTATATGCTTAACTGAAAAATCATATTTAAAAAACCAATCTTTTAATCTGAGTAACATTTTTTCGGGAACAATTTTACCTTTGAAATTAAAGATATTAGGGAAGGCTGAACTGTCCAGTCGGATGAGAAAATCGTGTCCAATCAGATGATACTCAAACTTTTTGATGCCATTCTTTACCGCTAAAATTTCTTTGAACACGCTATTGTAGTGCTTTTGTGTGTCAGAAAATTGTCCACTAGCATAAACGATAAAGTGTTCTTGTCCATTGAGTTCTTTGAGGAGGATGGCACCCCATGATTCATCACTGGCATCTGTCTGCAATATACGCCGTCCATCAGTAATCAGCTTTAAAGGAGGCAAATTTTACACAATCTACTTTAGGGTAGTGACAGCAATTGTATGGTCAGCATTCCACTCTGGGGGCTGCTTTTTCAATAAGGCTGAAAGGTGATGAGTGTAGTGGTCCACATGTGGGATAAAGTCTCTGATATAATTGATGATGCCGAGAAACTGTTGAATTTACTTTTTGGAAAGTTGCTTATCTGGAAAGTGAAGTAATTTTTGGGCAATGTGCTTTCCTGGCTGGTAGTGTCCATCTTTTATGATCATACCAAGGAATTCACTGTTGTCTGTAGCAATGGTGCTTTTCTTGGCCGATAACATGATTCCGTGACTGTGGATAAGATCATAGAATTGAGTTAACAGCTGGCGATGTTCATCATGTGATCCTGAAAAAAGTAAGATGTCATCAATGTGAATCAATGCATGATGCAAAATGGGTTGGAAGATTTGGATCATGGATTTTTGAAAAATGGAAGGGGCAGTTTTATGACCAAAGGGTAGGACTGTCCATTGGAAATGGGCATTGGGAATACAAAAAGCGGTTTTGTAACGTTCAGAGGGTTCAATGCCTAATTGCCAAAAACCTGATTTCAAATCAAATTTTGAAAAGATCTGGGCATTTTTTAGGAAAAGTAAACATGCTTTGTCGGCGAGGCAAAGGGAATTTGTCATCTTGTAAAAACATGTTTAATGGCTGGTAGTCAATGACTAGGCGTTTCTTTCCTCGGACAATTTCAGAATACTTTCCAACATAAAAGGCTTGGCAAGCCCATTAAGAACTTGTGGGCTCAATTAGACCGTGGGCTAAGAGTTGGGAACATTCTTGTTGGGCTAGGAGTAAGTCAGAAGGACTCATTCCTGGATGGGTGGCTTTGGTTGGGTTAATATCTTTATTTAGTTTGAAAGGTAACTTAATGAAGAAAGCTGGATTTTTCCATAATGGGACTCTGGACAGGAACTCAAAAGTTTGGATGAAATATCCTGGTAAGACTGGGGAGTTTCAGACAAATTGTAGAGTTTCAGAATGTCGGTGAAGGGTTTGAACATGGACTTGATTCGGATTCCAGTGGGAATGATTAGGAGGTGTTTGATTTGGTGAAGGCTGTCAAAACCTAACAAGATATCCTTATTAGGAAGAGTAGAACCAATAACCTTGGTCCAAATGACACAGTTTGGGAAGATTTGAATACCAATGGGTTTTTTGGTAATCAAAGAGGTGGTAAAGAGTTTGCCATTGACAGCTTTGAAATGTTCTTCAGACTTGGTCCAATATTCTGGGGAAAGGAGATGAGGGTTTAACATGCTTCTTTGGGCACCGGTATCGATAAGGCCGATAGCTGGAATGGGCCTTTGGAATTTGGAAGGTAGGATGTGGAGTTTGATGGAGGGAATAGGAACAGTAGTGTCCAGGGACAATAACTGTTGATGGAAAATGACTTGGGACTGGTCACTATCTGAGTCATCAGAGGAGTGTTGAAGTGCGAACACTGTTTCATCATTGGGTTCATCTTGTTCAGAGAAATAGAATTCCAGTTCATCCTTGTCTGGAGAGTAGTCGGTAGTGGCTTGAAGATGCTCAACTAGCCGGATGGATTTTTCTCTTTTGTTGGGACAATCTTTCGCATAGTGGCCTTTTTTCTTACAGATAAAGCATCTGCTTAATTTTCTCCGTTAGAAGTGTCGTGAAGAGGATGATTTCTTTCGGAAGAATCTGTAAGGCTTTCTGGGTCTGCGAGGTCTGGACGAAAATTCTGGGATTTTGAATTTCTGAAAATGCCTTTTCTTCTTAGAACTGTAATCACAATCTTTTTTCTTCTTGCATTTGATTTGTAAGTAAGGCTTTTTGCAAGCACTCTGGAATGGTTCTTTGTCTTTCAAGAGTTTTTTGAAAAATTGTTTCTGCTCGCAAAGTTTGTCGAGACAGGTTTTGGCAAGCTGGAAGATTTTGCCAAGAGAGATGTTGTCAAGGGAAAGGTTGGATGCTGTAAGGTGTCGCTGTATGCCTGGTTGGAGTTCTTCTAGAAGGGAAGCCAGAAAGACATGCTTTAATGTCGGTTCATTGAATCCATTAAGCTAAAGATTCAGTGTCGGTCTCGGTATGGCTATCTGAAACAGCTAGATTTGAATCAGAAGTTGGATCATCTATAGTAGATGAATGGGTGACTGTGTGAGCAGTAAACTAGTGCATGGGTTCTTTATCCTTGGATTGGGTAGGAGGTTGGGAGATAGTTGGTGGTGGAACAGATGGTGATGCTAGTGTAGAATCAGAGGATTGATGACCAGGAATAGAAATGGAGGATTGAGAAAATGGGACAGGTCGTGGTTGAGGTTTAGACTTTGGTTTAGGTGTAGGAGGTGGTGGTAAAGGATTGTTTCTAAAAAGAGTATGAGTCATGCCAAATAACTTGGAAGGGTCATACTGTTTAATAGGGGATAGCATAGAGGCGAAAGTATGATAAGTGGGGCCGATGGAAGGGATAGGAGGTGATGTGGTAAAAAGGGTAGGTTTCTGTTTTTCAGATTCAATCTGAGCAAGTTCAGCTTTTAAGCGCCTGATTTCCCTTTCTTTTTTATTAAATTCTAGACTATAGTATCTCTGGGCAAGCATGGCTCGTAACTCTGAATCGAGTTGAGCAATTCTGGTGTGAAGATTTTGGTGAATCTGTTGCATTTGGGCAGTAATAGAGTCAACTTTTGTCTCAATCTGATCAGTTCGTAAACTGATTTTCTCAACTTTTGAATTGAGATGCAACAAAGTATCATTTTATGCCCTGGCATTTTGAGTTTGCCAGTTGAGGAATGGGTTTGGACACAACATTGCGGTGGGGATCTGTGTGAGGTTCTAAAGAAGGAAAGGAAGAAGAGTAATCTGAAGAGGTAAAGGAAAACATCATACAGGTCAGTGGTTGGACGATAGGTGTTGGGTTTGGAAATGGTGATGGAATTTCAGATTTGCAATGTTTTGCAATCCATTTAAGCTCTTTTCGGTAAATGGGTAATGGAGCTGGTGGAGGAGGAGGATCTTTTGGTGGATGTGGGTCATAGTGGTGACAGGAGACTGGAGAGTGTTTCTTTTTGGGTTTCTTTTTCCTTTTGGGGACATAATCGTCATCTTCTTCCCAGTCATCCCAGCAGGGACAATCTGGGTCACACATGCCTGAGCCGGGGACATCCCATAGAAAATGGCCATTGTGTTTGGTTGGATAGACAGGGATGCCTTCAGAATTAAACCCGGTAATAGGCAGATTTTCCTGAGCTGTCTAAACAGCTGTGATCATGGAAGAATAAGTAAAGGAGAGTCGAGGGGGCTCTTGTGGAGCACTTGGAGGTGGTTTAAAAGTCATTCAAACTGTGCCGAGTAAGTAGATTATAGGCATGATTTTGAAGCCTATAGACCAGTTGATGGTGTAAGGTGGCAATTTTGGCGGAGGAAATTTGTTCTGCACCTTGAATTTGAACTTAAACTTTCAAGGCTGTGGGCAAATTGGTGTCTTGGAGAGAAAGGTTTAATTGGGATAGAAAGTGAGTAAAACACTTCCTGCATGAAGGGTTGTGAGGACAGTACCGATAACAGCATCTTGGTACTGTTTGAATTGGGTATCAAGCATAACAATTCGAGCAGTAACTGGTAATCCTTTTCGCAAATGAAGGGTAAGGATTAATCTGATGCCTCCAAGATGGAGATGGGTAAAACCTTCTCGTTTCCAGTTGGAAATCAAGTCTGAAGGGATTTCAAGAGTGACATATTGCTCAGCAGGGGTTGCTTGAAGAGAACATTGATCCAGGCGAGAAGACTGGATATATTCTTTATGGTGAGGTCTACGGGTGGATATGAGAGTACGGATACTGCGGGTAAAAGAACTGGGTCGTTTGTAGAGTTGGTAAGGGCTGATGAGAGGGTACGAAGATTCACTGATCTGGGCGGATGCAGGGATATAGGAGTATTCTACAAGATTTTCAATTTTATTGGCAGTATGAGAAGTACAAGATTTAGGAAGAGAAAGAGTAGAAGAAAGAGTAACAGGAGTTAAAGGAATTGAAGATGAAGTAGAAGCCATGAATGAGAAGTTCTCTTTGCGCCTGAAGACTAAAGATCAAAATAGAATAAAGACTCAAATTATACCATTTTGGTTGTGAAAAAATAGGATTTAGAAAATCAAATTTCAAGGACGAGTATGGGCGTACTTGTAAATTTTTTCTAAGAAAGTTTTTGAGAACACACGAGTTTATTTCTTAAAATTTCTATCCCAATTCTATATTTTACAAAGGAGGGGAGAATTCTTTATATAGGAGAATTCTCGGGGAAGATAGGACAAGACCCATATCTTTTACAAAAGTAAAAGCAAAAGATACATCATGACACAACTTTAATTATTACAAAAGACAAAAGATGCTTTAATAATTAAAGCATGACTTTGACAAAAGCAAAAGTCAAGGAATTATTTAGGTTAACAAGTAAAATAAGGTTTTCTATAAAAATGTGACTCTGATAAAAGTCTAACAACTACTTTTGACTTTTGACTATTACTAGCTGGCGATTGTTGGCTAATTTATTTTTGGTGGTGTCGCCTATCTATCCATCATTTCATCAATAGCTTTAGCTATGTCTTAAGTTGATGTGATCCAAAGTACTCAAAGCATTAAAGATCTGTTGCTTGTTCTAGACGGGGCCAATTATGAGAGCACAAGTTGAGAAGATCAAGGAAGCAATGCAAGGATTTGTTCAAGCTACCTTGGACAATTCAATTCAAATTCAATTTAAAAGAGACCATTATTCAAGATGGGCATGAAAGAGGGAAAACCAGCCTTGGTATACTTGATTCAAGCTTACGAGGTGGTAAGCATCGGAGAGGACGATTTTTGAAGTAGGAAAAGGACTGGAAAAACAATTCTAAAGATGTAGCTACATTCCTTATGTTGAGAGCTTCGAAATGGTATATTGTGGGCCCAAATCCGACATCACATGCCTAAGTTATGGTCTGTTTAAAATCAATAGCTCTGTAGGCTAGGGCTTATGCAGCTCCGAGTTTTAAGTTTCAGGATTTTTTTTTTCATGTTTTAAAGTTCAATTAGGGTTAGCCACCTTATATAAACACTCTTTTATGTTCTTTAAACACTCTTTAGAGTCGCTAACCTTTGTGGCATCTTATTTAGCAATATGGGTTCTTGAGACTATTTTTAGTGTGCATAGTTTGTTCTTTTTGACCCAAGATTTGAATAGGCATTTTCTCCTAGCTGAAATCATCTCTAAGTTGAAGCAGCTCTAAATTTAGTGCGTGAGATGAGTTAGAAATATACTTGTGTAGAGCATGTATACATGAAATAATCCATGAATTCTGGATAATGATAGAGGAAGAGCAAGTTCCTCCTTTGATTGATGAGTTAGAAATATACTTGTGAAGAATCTCAAAAGGGCCAATTAACCTTGGACCCGACTTTCCTTTCTTACCAAATCTCATATCTCCCTTCATTAGGCCACTTTGAGAAATACTCAATCGCCAACTTCAAACTCTAAGTTCCCCCTTCGATTGTCTGCATGACTCTGATATGAACCTCGCAAGAACTAATACGACTCTAATCAATTTAGTATCCAAGAGCGAATCTAAACCTACACTTGAATGGAACCATGACCCAATGCTTATTGAAAGCACGAACCTTGATATGTGAGGATGCCACAATCAGCTATGGATGATCTTATTGATAAGTCAAGAGTTTGAACGCCACAGAAATCCGATAAGTTCAAAGAGTTTGTATAAGAACCAAAGAGAATTAACTCTCTCACCAATTGCATCAAAACTGATCTTACTTTGTTTATTGGATCTGGCCGGTTACAAGAATTTTTGGAAATAAATCCTAAACCAAAATCAAATCAGAATCTAAATCTAAACAAATAGGTAAGAATATAAATCAAATTAGAATCCTAATCTAAGCGAATAGGAAAGAATCTAAATTAAATCAGCATCCAATCTAAGCAAATAGGAAAGAATCTAAATCAAATCAGAATCCTAATCGGCTCAAACGCCTTACATTACTTATAATGGAAACTCAACAATTAAAAGAGAAATAACTGATTTGTTTCTCTACTAGCCTCCTCAAGAAACGTGAAAATATCCGAAAAAGGAAAATAATATATTTTCCCTCCATAATGTGCAAGCCAACTTCCTATTTCATGGAAGTGATTATTTGGAAACTTTAAGAGCCTTAATCATGCATTTATGATATCTGATTCCTTCAACAGGCCTCCATGAATTTGATTGAGCCTAAGTTGCTTGAATCAACCCATTATGCGCTTCTTTGAATTTCTTTGCTCGAGCTCTTGTGACGGGTCCGACGGGAACTTGAATTGGATCTGAATATGCCTCATCCCCCATGCTTGTGATAGTTTTGTCCTCAATCTCATCATATCTAACTCCTTTGTTTGCTTTGAAATATTACTATTTAATGTAATATCAATATTACTTATTACTAGAATGGAATCATATAAAATCGTGTCATATATAACAAGGGAGTTAGATAAGTAAAATTAGAGAGAAAATTATTACTTTTGAATTGTACACCAAAAGCAAGGTTTTGCACCCTATTTGTTGTCCAATTAAATCTAAGCACATCTTACTAATGTAACATTTATTTTTTTTAATTTAAAATTTGAATGGGTTCAAATTATTTTAATAACATATTGGTTTTTTTTTTAAATATCTAAGCATAATTGGCATCTTGTTTATTTTTATCAATAAAAAATCTAAAAAATTATTATTTGACATTTATGTCCTCTTAAATCAAAACAAAAAGAAAGAAAGGAATTAGGTTTTATAGTTAATGAAACAAGTATATTTTATAGACATATTTTTAGAATATAATATTTAATTTTAGTATAGACCTTTTTCTATTTAGATAAAAGTCACAAAAATTTACTTTTTTCACTTAGATTTACAAAGACATTAGTTGCAAAAAGCAAACAAGCAAATTTTTTAAAAAGTCTAAAATTATTAAAATCACAATCTTCGAACATTTAATAATGGAACCCTAAGTTATCCAGTCAAGCATAACTAATTTAAATAGAGCTATGTGTGTAGTTAAATAGATTCTTGCTCACCAAATTTACCTTCACCGAGGTAATTAGCTTTGTCTTCATATGTGTCTATGCTGACTTGTTTATTTAATCAATTGTAACTAGTGGTGCATACTTTAGCTTAAGGTAGGCAAAAAGTAGGCCCACAGGCTTTAGGCCTGGCATACTGCAAATGGGCCTGTTAAGGGCTTATGGAAAATGCCTAGGTCAAGCTTAGGTTTTATAATTTATAAATAAAAAATAAAAATCAAATTTTTTCAAAAAATAGAGAAGAAAACAAAATGCCAAATTTCCCAAATCACAACAATCCCTAAGATTAAACAAGTTGTGTTTTTTAGTATTTTATGTGTTGTACTATTAGTCTATTTTTGTATTGGATAATCATATTTAATTTAAGTGTTATTTTTCCTCCTTTTAGTTTTATTATAAATTTATTTAAAAAATTTACATAAGCTTGTCTAAATTTGGATGGGCCTATTATCAAGCCTGGATAGCCACCAACTTCCATAACAAACAGAATGTGTATAAATTGTCATAATTGTTGTGAATTTTATGGTTAAAAACAAATTTGGGGCTTGTTTATTAAATGTTTGAAGTTTGAAATTTTATTAATTTTAGGTTTTTTCTAACTTTTATCTGAATAGAAAAAAGTCTAAATGAGAAGTAAACACTATATCCCAAAAGTATCTATATTAAATATACTTATTTCCTCAACTATAAAACTTATTCCTTTATTGGTTTTGAGACGTAAATGTAAAATAATTATATTTAAGATTTTTTTTATTTTTTTTAAAAAGGTGTCGCTTATGCTTGAATATTAAAAATTTTAAGAAAGTTTTGTTCAAATCAATTTAGACTTTAGCCAAATTTAAACCTATTTAGATTTGGCCAAAACAAAAAAAACTAACTTAATCATCAATTCAGTAGAAATTATATAATAAGATCTCAATAAATTAATGATTATTAAACCGTCTGGACTTAGTGTAAATGTCATAAACCATTGAGCTTTGAACTTGAGTGTGTACTATATTGGGATTTTACAATTTCAGAAACTTTTTCTTATCGGGGACAAATATGGTCTCAATATGCCAAAATTTTAATCTAAGACTAAAACTCACAAATTCTTTAAAATTTTGATAATTTTAATTAATCTTATCCTTCAAATTAAATTGTTTCTATTAAATTGTTTCTACTGCCAATCAAGTAAAAAGAAAAAAAAAACGAAAAATTGTTTCCTTCATAATGTATGATCATCTTTCCATATTCGAAGAGAATTTTGGATGGACAGTATATTCTAAATAAGCTTACATAGCGATAGCCATATTCTGAAATCATTTGCATAGTATGCTCCCAAAAACCGAGAAATAAGTGGTGGCTAGCCAAAATTGAATATTCGAGAGAAAAAATGGATTAGTAATTTTTTTGTGTGTTTTTCTCTTCAAGATAAAAATAATTAAATAAATTAAAGCATTGAGAAAGAAGAGTGAAAATCTTGGTAAAAACTAAAAATTCAATTTTAGCCTTTCAATTTGCTTAAAGTCGTGTGCCATTAGATCATTAAAATCTACTTGGAGAGAAATTAAAAGGAGAATATCATGATAATCTATAAAAAGAATAGCAAATTACAATATTATTTTAGTTATAAAATGCAACAATTTCTAATGTAATACAAGAACAATAAGTCAATCCAAATTAGAACAATTCAAACTGGCCTTTATCCTCTGAACGGTAGAGCTAATGAGTGTATTGACAGTAGCCACAGATTCCATGTTGAGTTCTTTTGACGATGATGGACTAGAAACTAATATCTGGAAAGCAACCGTAAGAAGTGAACCACCAGTCCCAATCCCAGTACCTGTCCCAAAGCCAGTCTCAGTGCTTGTTGAGGCTCTATAATGATCTCTTTGACGACCATCACTAGATATTACAAAACCTGAGGGTAGTATGGGAATATTTGAAGAGTCATCTCCGCTTATTGCCAAATTCATGGATGGTATGTCAATTGGAGCATAGACTACCATTGACCCTAACTGATCTATGCAACTTTCTTGAAGCATCAACATGTTATTCTCGGTGGGGATGAAAGGCTGCATTACATGCTCCACAAATAAATTATACAAAAACAAATTAGTAAGTTGATTTCTTAAAGTTTATTTAGCAAACAAAATTAGAAAGCTTTTGTTATAAATATAAACTACCCAAATAATCGATGTAAAGTTGCCTAAATGAGAACCGTTTGAGATATGTACAATCTCTTGCACAGGGCTTCCATTGGAAAGCACATCCCACTGTCACATAAAATACATTAATCAATTGCTAATAGAGAAAAAACCATCAATACCACCCTCAACAATTTGTTTATACATGCGCATAGATTCCCTTTTGGGTTCAGAAATGGTCACGTAGACTTTCAAGGTTGTCCAGAAATAGGTATTTTTTATCATTTTCGAAATCATAGAGGTCTATTTGTAACAAAAACTTTGTTCTTCTGAGAATGAATTGTTACCTGCACTCGCATTTTCTCATCTTTGAAAAAATTGAAGACATTATGAGATGGTAATGGAAGCCAAAGGGAGGTAGCAGCACTGACTACAATTCCAGTTGGCTGGCCGTGTCCTAAGCTTTTACGTACAGAGACTCGAACACCACTGTTGTTTACTTCAGATAACTGAGGAAAATCTAATTTGCCTGACATGCTCAACATTGAACAAAAATTCTTCACCATCCTATGCGCAAGCTTCATTAAGCTCTTCCTGCCTTGAGGCAAATTTATCACTGACCATAACTTATATAATTAATTAATCAAATTTTCTTAGTTTAAGGAACTAAATATTAATGGATAGCTAGATCTGTGAGAATTGCTTAAGTGTGAATGTTTGCACTTTATAAAGTACAAACTTGTCATTTCACATAAATTTCAAATCAGAAAAAAGTGAGTAAGAACTTTTACATTGATGTAAAAGAGTGAGCCTGTACTTAATTTATAAAATGCAAACGTCTGCATTTGACATGATTCAATAAAAAAAAATAATTAAGTATATATACAGTACCTCCTCCAACCTCATGAATACTTTGTGAGTTTTCAGCTAGTAATCTCTCACATGTTCTCTGAAGAGTGACAACCCACCTTTCCGCTCCATATGCACAATTGTTGCATATAAGATCTCTGTAAAGCCTATGAGTTTGGGTTTTATCATCTACTTCTACGTGTTCTAGCCACGTAACCTATATGCAAATAGCAAATAATTATACATGTATTATTAGATTAATAAAAAAATATATATATTAAAAAATTGCTATTACATGCAGAAGAGAATCAAAATCAAATAAAATAATGCTATTTTGCGCCTGGTGTGAATGGCTCGAATTTTGCCAGTATAGGTCAAACAGCAAAATGACCCATTATGATGGGGTTGCCATGTTGTTTGCCCCCAACACAACTCGAGGTAATTCTAAGAGAATGAATAATATTAGGAATCTCAATATTTGAGTGTAAATTGATGTGGTAGTTTATCTATACTTGTGTTATCATGTTAAACATTAATATATGTTATGTGGTTATTAACTAACCTAATATAATAGTTACATATAAACTGTTTAGTTAGTTGGGACTTAAATATTGAGATCCTTTAATAATTTAGTTTATCTAGACAAACCAAAATTCAAAATGATAATGTTTGGTGAAAGTTTGGACAAATTAATTGGCTTTCCACCTAATCATCGTGATAATGCTATTAATTACATTTTACTTACATTGGAACACCCATTGGTCATGTCTTGAATCATGAAACCAGAAGGAAGCCTCCAACAATGAGAAGATGAAATATTATCTTTCGGCCATTCATAAGATACATCCACTATAACCCACAAGCCTAGCTCAATTTGCTGACAATGGCGAAGAAAGTAATACTCCCGAGGTGACACCAAAGGAGAAAGAATGTGCATTTGTTCGTGCATCTACATTCAATTAGAATCTTGAATTGTATTAAATTTGATCGATATATATGCTGATGATCCACACACACACATATATATATCAGTTGCGGTCACCCTCATGATGCGGACATGATGTTAAACAATGCAGCTTAGTAGAGTGAGTTTTCAATGCACTATAAAACCGTGCAGTTTAATAGTATGTTTGCACTGACTCTATTAAATTGCACGCTTTAACAACATGTTTGCATAAAAAAATGAGGGCGTCCGCACTAGAGAGTGACTATATGTGTGTGTGTATCAAGGTAATTAAATGTATATATAACTTACCAGCTGCAAGCAACCATTTCTATTTCCATTGATTCCAGGTTCGAGAACTTGAATTGTCCTTGCTTTGGAAACAATTGTTGGGAAAAGATCCACCCATTTATCCTATGAAGAAATATATGTGTATATATGTCTTAATTAGAGCCATGCCGTTGAACATTTGGATTTTACAAAATTTAGATTCACCATTTATCTTAGCTATTATAATTTCCAAAATAAAATCATAAACACACAGTTATCAATTATGAGCACTAACCGAATCTAACAACATGTCAACCAATTGCATCCCATTCATGGTCACCATTCCCGAATATTTTGATGACTCCACACGAGCACTTGAAGTTTTAAAGTGATTAGCCCTTGGGAAAACTTTTTCATAGCTTTCAGGGTGAATGACATATCTTTCAATATTTGTTGATGATGGAGGCTTGATCCATAAAGGCTCATTGATTCGCATAAGCCTAATTAGTTCATCCATGGCATTAGTAGCAGTGTCCATCATGAGTGATTGTTCCAAATCATTGATTCCTTTAAATTGAAGATTAAGATCAAGACCAATATCCATTTCTTGATGAACAGGCAAAATTGGCGGTGGTAGGACATTTTGATGTTCCAATATTGCTGATCCAGGAAGAGACGGCATCAATGATGAGTTCATTTGACATATTGGCTTGCCTATGTACTTCGCAAGAAGGTTCGATACCTTCTCATGCTGTTTAAAAAATAAAATTAATCTTATCAGTCAATTGATTTGTGTATTAAAACATTAATTAATATAAGTCAAATTCAAAAGAGTATAAATAAATGCTATTTAATCATAATACGTACACAAACAAATTATCATTTTACAAAAAAAATATTATGAAAAGACAAGAATTTAGTGTTGAGTTCTAAATCAGTGATTGTTGACAAGCAAAATATAAAAATAAATCTTGACCAATGATTCAGTATTTAATAAAATCTCGGTTTAGCAGAAAGCATGATTTCATGTGCCTTCACAATATGAAAGAAATCCAAAAAGAGCTTCTGGTGGCTCTCATGTTCAGAGGAAAATAACAAAATATCATCAATGTAGACCAAAGCATGATGGAGGATAGGGCAAAAGATAATAACCTCTTCTTTCAACTGCGAGTTTTCTAATTGTAGTTTTTGTAGACTACGTTGACGTTCTTCTATTCCGAAGGGAGGGCCACCACATGATGGGCAAATCACATTCTTCAGTGCCTCTCTAATTGCTAGGTTTTCACACTGTACTCTTTCATTTTCTGCCCGAAGCAACGAGTTGTTAGCTCGTTCATTCTGAGCCTACAGTAGTAGCACAAATAATTATAAAGGGAAATATTAAACAAAATATTGACAAAAACAATGATAAACCATCAACAATGTGTCATTGTTTCAAAATTTTAGTTTGGCTATGAATAAGTAATCAAGAATTAAATATCGATTAGGCAAAACAATATAGAAATGATTATTATTTAATTAAAAGAAACAACCAACCTTAGTTTGAGTTCTCTTATTTTGAAACCAAAATTTGATTTGTTTTAGATCCAGGCCTAATTCCTTACTCAATTGACGACGTTGATTTTCGTCTGGGTGAGGGCAGTCCTTGAAAAATCTTAATTACAACAAAAGACAATTTGTTAGAGAAAATGCTAATTGATTATTTCAAACTCGAATTAAAAAAAAAAAAAAACTAGTTGAAAGAGTCTGTATAGTATGATTTTTTAATATTAGGCAAGGGAAATAAATGAATCCTAATTGTTGATCTAGTGTTTAGCAAAAAATATGGTATGAATTGATGTTGACTATAAACAGTAAATTGAAACCAACTTACTAAGCTTCTATGGAAAATAAAATTAATGACTTAAAAACCCCTTCTCAACGAAGATCAAGTTAATATGTATAGGATTATTGATCTTACGCTTCAAGTGTCTGTATCTGGTGAGTTGTGTGGCGATGGCATGTTATCTTTCCCTTATTTTGAGAATTAGTAGCATCTTGTTCATCACCTAAATCACCACTGTTTCCCATAACAAAATCCATTATCAGCCCTCGAGACAACTAAAAAACTAATATGATATGTAAATTCACTGTCTTTTCTTTGGATAAATTGGTTATCTTGTTCTTATGTTTAAATGCAATACATTCAGCAACTGAGCATATATGTATTCAGATCTTACAAACCCAATTCCATATAAAGAAAGCAAAATGAAAACACAAAACAAAAAATAATAAGATTACGATTTGTCTAGAGATTTTTTTCCTCCTTTTATTCTTATTTGTTTAGTTATTTTTCCTTGTAATGAACTACACATTTACCCCTGTAATAGCTAAAACATAATCAAAGTCAGCGAAAATCAAGGAAAGTGAGATTTTGTATTGCATCAAAATTACCAAATATGATAAAAGGTTCAAAAGTTAAATGTTTTAGTACTCATACCCAAATACTATGTTAATTGGCATTATTTCCTAATATATATGCACTCATCTTTAGAAAAGAAAGATAATTTTTATTTTTTTTTACATTTTCTGGGTACGTTCTTTGACCTTATATATATGAAAATAAATAAAAAATTATCATAACTTTTTTATGAAACTAATAGAACTCTTATTAATTAGTTGAACTTTTTTGAGTTTGTCAGAAAAGGAATTTTCCTCTTTATGGAATTCTTTTATTAGAAAAAAATCCACGGTTTTTGACATCATCTTGTACTGGTTGCATACCATGTTTGTCATTTTATTGTTTCTATATATTTGAAATGCATTCACCGTACACCTGAAATGAAAATTACAGTAGTCAACGTGTATAATAAGAAAGTTTGTTTGTTTGTTTGACCAACATTATTGATTGCTGTATAATTTTAGGTAGGACTATTTTCGATTTACAAAAATCACTTCATTGCTAAAAACAAAGGTGATATCCTGTATATTTCAAGTGGAATAATTTTAGCAATTCATCGCTTGTAATTAACTTTTAGGAAAACTCAAATAATGCTTGTACAAATTAATGAGGCATGATATGATTGCTTGATTGAAAATATAAAATAATATAATAAATCATATAAATCATGTGATATTTTATTTTAATCACGTGATGCTACTTTGATTAGTTACTCCATTTTATTACAATAAGTAACTATAAAAAAACATAATAAAATTTTCAAACACTTTGTTAATTTTGTTATAAATACTTTATTATCTTTTACCTCATTATTTCAGTCAATAATAGAAGTTTAATTTCAATTAACTATCAAACTAGTAAAATAGGAGTAGTAGGTATAAAAGTTTTTGGCGCAAAGACATGGGTGCCGATATTATTTCAATGATAAGGATTGGTGGTCAAAATACATATTATTTTCAATGATACAGATTGATCGTCGAAAATATAGTATCACTTAAAACCTTGCCTTAAATATTATCGTTATTGTGTATAGATGTAAGCAAAGGGCATTCTTGTGGAGGATTGTTCCCAATTAACAAGTTACTAACGCAAAACACACAAACACGAAAACTGACCAGCAACAATGATTAAATTAAAAACCATATCTACACTTCACGAAATTAACTCAAACTTTCTAGATTTTCTAAAGAAACACTAACAAACAAGCACACAAAATTTGGGGGATTTGGAGTTGATTTAGTAGATAAACTAAATTAAAAAGTTTAAAGCAAAAAATAAAAAATTGTAGAAAACAATTTTAAAGAAGTTGAATTATGATACGAAATATGGTTAGAGAATCATTCACTTTCTTTTGAAAACAACAACCCTAAAATGATTACAAGCTCAATTATCTTGACCTTTCCTTACTTAGCTGCAAGAAAAATAAGCTCTTTACTTAATCTCTTTCCAAGAAACAATCCAGAACAAGCTCTCTAGATTTAATTTTATGAAAGCATTAGAATCAAGAACGATATAGGCTGAATCAAGAAACAAGCACATAAGCTGGGTTTATTAATGTTGAATTATATTCCACATGCAATCAAATGAAAATATTCCATAATCTTGATCACAATCTACCACTTAGGTTTAGTTCTTTGACAACTAAGGATCAAAAACCCTAAGCTAGCAATCAAATCACCATCAAATTCATCTAGTTGGGCACCTAAATATACAAGATAGCAATTCTTGAACACTAAAATCAGTGAAATATAAAATTCTCTAGAGAAAGATGAAGATATAATAAAAATTCATGTCCAGGGTTCTGAAATCCACCCTAACCAATAAAAGGACTACTTATGCATGTCTAAATTATTGAATATCAAATCCATTAAAGAAAACTAAATGAAAGACAAGAGAAACAAAGGCTCATTGATTAAATTATAGCTATTGCAGCCAAGTCTTCTATCCAATTTACCCATGATTAGATTGAGGACAAGGCTATCACAAGCACGTAGGATAAGGCATATTCAGATCCTATTCAAGTTCCCATCGGACTCGTCAGAAGAGCTCGTGCAAAGAAATTCAAAGAAGTGCTTAATGGTCTGATTCAAGCAACTTAGGCTCAATAAAATTTGTGGATGCCCATTGAAGGAATTGCACATGGTATTCAGACCACCAAATGCGTGATCCAGGGTCTTAAAGTTTTTGAATGATGACTTCTATGAAATCAACAAGAAGGGATATTAGCTATTAAAGTTTTTGAAGAGGAAAATGGCTAGACGAAATTAGCTATTTATCTTCTAATTGCCTAATTTCCATTTTTATTATTAAAAGGGATATTATCATTTGAATGATGACCTTTATAGATGCTGGCGCTCAGCGTAGTATTTTAAACCCTGCTATTTTGCTGCCTGAAACTTGGATTTCAAATGAAAATCATTTCCGTGCTGCTAGTGGAAAATTGTTTTGTACAAAGCTTCGTACCAAGTCTAGAATTGGAATTCAACTGTTCCCAAAGCTCACAGTTTGGACCCATGTTATTCCAAGCCCAAAAGATTCAAGTTCTCCCTACTGGTCTTAGATTCCAGTCCATATTCCAACCATACACAGACCAGCTCAAGCTCTATCATTTGGCCCAGTCTCCTCCTGATTACCAGTCTATTTCGGCCCAGTTACTAAGATTTTGTCCTCCAAACCATATAGCCTTTGACCATTCAAGTCCTCTGTGGAAAAATCCAGCCCATTTCGTTAAGCTTCCTTTTAAGCTTAATGAAGACCTCAATCCTACCAAAGCAACCCATCCGGGTATGGAATGGGCCGACTGTATTTGGATAACAGGATTTGGATTTTGACGGAAGGAATGTGTTGAACTGACAATTGAGTGGAGGATGAAGGTACTGACTGGATGTGGAAGACAGGGGAATAGTCTTCTGGTTCAGTAGATGAAGCTGAATTTGAATCTGAATCAGAAGTGCCAAGGGCAAAAACTATATCCTGGTCAGGACTTTCTTGTTCAGAGTATAGAAACTCAATTTGTTCAGTGTCAGGAGAGAACTGGTGTATAGACTGAAGCTGTTGAATTAAGCGTTGAGACCGCTTAGAGTTCTTAGGCAGAACCCAACTCCAGCAGCTTAGTAACAACCATCATCTTTCCACCATCCCTTCTCATGAAGTTGAAAAATTCACATCAGTGTTCATAATCCACCGACCATATTTCCGTCACCCAAAAACAGCCGCCTTCTTTGCTCAACCGCAAATTAGCCACTACCACACAACCCCTCATCCCAGCACACTAGATCAAGACCCCATGTTCAAAAAGGCCCTCATGAATCATCTCTTGTCCTTAAATCATGTCCCTCCACCACCACAAGACATCATCTCCAGTTCTATTGGACCTCGTCATGAAATGTTCATGGTACCTAATCCTTTTGGTTCTAGCAAAGGTATCATTATCAAAGAAGAACGTCCAAATACTCCTCCACAGATTTACTACTAGGATTCTCAGGATCCTGATGATGACTTTTTGATGATGTCGAGCTGGGCAATAGCAACCTGTCGATGGACGCAGCTTTTGTGACAGTTGGCTCCAT
Organism: Citrus medica; assembly: GCA_002013955.2. NCBI lineage: Eukaryota > Viridiplantae > Streptophyta > Magnoliopsida > Sapindales > Rutaceae > Citrus > Citrus medica. The sequence goes on along the minus strand of MKYO02026784.1, from coordinate 197,231 downwards.
GAGGTTCACAGAACAGGGTGCACTGTTCTAGATAAGTGGGGCCATCATATTGAGGACATCCTTTTGCATGGAAAATCCCAAGAAGGGATATTAGCTATTAAAGTTTTTGAAGATGAAAGTGGCTAGACGAAATTAGCTATTTATCTTCTAATTGCCTAATTTCCATTTTTATTATTAAAAGGGATATTATCATTTGAATGATGATTTCTATGAAATCAACAAGAAGGGATATTAGCTATTAAAGTTTTTGAAGAGGAAAGTGGCTAGACGAAATTAGTTATTTATCTTCTAATTGTCTAATTTCCATTTTTGTTATTAAAAGGGATATTATCATTTTCCTACCAAAGTTATTTTGATATGTCAAGTTAGTACCATGGTTTGGTGAAAACAATATTTTACCACCAAATATTTACACTGTTAGTATTTTCCCACCGTTTACTAGTTAAAGATTTTACTGACGTCATAAAGGCATTTTGGACAATTCCCATGATGCCATAAACGCTGCATTTTGCAATTGTAAAATAAACAAGCAATTAGTCATGCAGCCCTAGGAATCGAAGTCAGTCCCTCTCTCTCATTGTTCTTGCTCCATCTCCAAACTCTCTCGCTCACCGTTATTGATGCATATCTATCTCAATCTCGTAGCAAGCTTGTTGCCATCTCCACTGTCTTCTACTCTCTCCATTGTGAGTTGTTGACTTCTTTCTTCTTTTTATTTTTTTGCTAATTACTTTTTACTTAATTAAATTGCTTTGAGTTGTGATTAGTACTTGAATTTAATAGATTATGATTACTTCTTGCTTATTGTTTAATTAATTTTTTCCGTTTTATTTGTAATCATCAAGCTTACATGCATTTGCGATTTTGCTATAATTTTGGTTATTAGCCATAATTTTTCCTCATTTGGTGAAAGACATCGTATAGCATTGATTGAACCTAATGAATACACCTTACAGTAGATGAAGAATGAGGCAGTGAAGATTACTAGTGAACATGGGTTGGCCACTCCTGAAAGTGTGCAGTTATCGATTACCAACCTAAAGAACAAGCAATCAGTTATTATAGCTGAGGCAGCCTTTCGGATTTAGTTCGCTATACATGATTCATTGGAAGTGACAGTGCTTGAAGTCACAGTTTTACCAACCCTACGTCCTGATTTACCACTTGGTGGAGTGCTATAAGGCATGCTACATAACTTAGGAGTGCAACTATCTGCAGAGCAAATTGCATGGGCGAATGATAGTGGAAATGAACCACCGCCTAGGATTGGTGGCATATATGGGCCACAAATAGAGCTGAATGAGAACGATAGGCATGAGACTGATGACAATGATCAAGTACCTTCTGCTGATAGGAGTCATATAAATGAGACTTATGATGATGATTGATATGAACCCCGTCAAGAACTAACGCAACCTTAATCAATTTAGTCACCAAGATTGAATCTAAACCTGGAATTGAATGGAACCCCGACCCAATGCTTAATGAAAGCATAAACCTTGGTATGTGAGGACGGCACAAGCAGTTATAGATGATCTGATTAATAAGCCAAGAGTTTCAACGCCACGAAAATTTGATAAGTTTAAAGAGTTTTTTTAAGAAGCAAAGATAATTAACTCTCTCACCAATTGCATCAAAGCTGATCTTCTCAGTTTATTGGATGTGAGTACATTATATAAGGTTGGTTACAAGAATTTTTGGAAATAAATCCTAAACCAAAATCAAATTTGAATATGAATCTAAACAAATAGGAAAAAATCTGAATAAAATCATAATCCTCATCAACATAAATGCCCTGCATTAATTAAAAATGGAAATTAGGTAATTAAAAGAGAAATAACTGATTTATTTCTCCTATAGCCATTGATTAGTGTTAAAAATTGTATGTTTATTGAGTAAAAATGTTATTTTGTGCTTATAATATAATTTACATTTGTAATTATGTAACATATTATGAACTTCTAATTATTTTTCTAAATATTTGATTTTATGTATTTAGCGTGTTTATTAGGTAAAATAATAATTTCACGTAATTTGAGGCTCCAAACAAATGTACGGATATCAAATTTGGATTCCGGAAGTTTGAGAAATTAGGTCATTGTCGAGGAGGATCAACTTTTGTTGTAAATTTATAAGTTTTTACCGTGGTAAATGTGGTAATTGTGAAATTATAAGTTTTTATCATGATAGGTATGGTAATTGTTAGTGGAATGTGTTGGATGTGCTTGAGTGGATTAAGTTAGGTTTATGTTTTGTTAGTGGGACAAATATAAGGCTATGATGTAATTAGTTTTATTTATTTGTGTGGTGTTAATATAAAGAGAGAGGGGGGAACACGCCTTTCCACACCTTTTCTTCTCTTCTTTTCCCTCAAATTCTTCTTCTCATCTCTCTTTGTAATATATTTTCAATAAATAAAAGTAGTTTTATTTTCAATTTTCAAATACTTTTTTTAACTATGTTTTTTTTATTTTAATAATTCTCTTTATTTCAATTATGTTGAGCTAAATAGTAATTGCCAGGGGAAGGTGAAGCTCTTAGGAAATAAATATGATTTAATCAAATTCTATTTTTAATTAATTTTATCCATATTTATATTTTGAAATTTTGATTTATTGTAGACAAACATGGATTTTGGCACAATGAATTCTTAATATCTTAGTATAAAGTATGGAAAAATGGTATTTTGACTTATTGTAGACAAGTTAAGTTTTGGCACATTCAGTTCTTAATCCATAATAAAATTAATGGGAAAATAATTGTAATTTCTACAATTAATCTTTTGGGCAATAAATAAAAATAAAAAGAATTTAATTAAATTGTATTTATTACTAGGAGTGGATCCATAACCTAACTAATTCAATTTCATAGTTTTTCTTAAATTAAATTGCATATGTTTAAATTTTATTTTCATTTTTTTAGATAAACTAAAATAAACAAATTAAATCATTTCTTTGTGGATAGACATCGGACTCACCGAGATATAATAAAATTAGGCACTCTTATACTTGAGAGTAAATTAAACACTTTTAAGACGTGTCAGCCTCCTTAAGAAATGGGAAAGTATTCGAAAAAGGAAAAAAATGTCTTCATACTTGAGTAATGTCTCCATACGCGATTGCTGCTATCTCTGGGTTATGTGTTGGGTAGTTTGCTCGTGCTTCTTAAGTTGCCTCTACTTTCCCTTGTTGCATTAGCGCACAACCCAATCCATGTTTAAAGGCATCACTGCATATAACAAGCCCTTCATTACCAGATGGAAGAGTAAGAATTAGTACTGAGCTAAGACGTGTCTTGAGTTTTTAAAAACCCTTTTCATAGGCAGCATCCCACTGGAACTTAGCATTCTTTTGTGTCAATGGTGCAGCTATCTTGGAGAATCACTCCAAAAACCTATGATAGTAACCAGCCAAGCTGAGCAAACTTCTAAACTGTGTAGGCTGTTCCATTTAGTAACTATTTCAATCCTTTGAGGATCCACATAAATGCCTTTAGCTGATATCACATGGCCTAGAAATACTACTCTGCCAACCAAAATACTCACTTGCTGAACTTGGCATAAACTACTTCTGTCTTAAAATTTTTAGAACAGTGCATGCTCAAAATATCATCAATGAATACAAATATAAATTAATCTAGAGAAAGTCGAAATATCCTATTCATGAGATCTATAAAAGTTACTGGGGCATTAGTTAACCGAAATGGCATCACCAAAAACTCATAGCATCTATAATAGTTCTTAAAGTCTGTTTTATATGCATCGAATTCTTTAATCCTAGGCTTATGTTATCCTGAATGTAAATTGACCTTAGATATGCGAAAATGGATACTTGTTGCATATCGTAACTTTTGTTCAATTACCTTAGTGAATATAGAGTGTAAAGGTCCTATCCTCCTTATAGGGACACATTGGGTCTAAGAAACCTTTTATTCAATTGCCTTAGTAAACTTTTGCTAGAGTCATTCTATATGGTGCCATAGATATAGGTGCTACGCAAAGGACTAAGTCAATAGAAAACTCAATCTCTCAGTAAGTACTAGGAAGATCATCTAAAAATGTATCTAGGAACTCCTATACTACTGTAATATCCTCCAACTTCAATTCTTGAGCTTTTGTATCCATTACATGTGCTAGATAAGCTGAATACCCTTTTCTTAAACAAATAAAGGTGAAACTTTATGCTCTATACAGAATTTCACTTCGTTCTTCCTTGGCTTTTTAAACACAACTTCCTTTTTAAAACAACCTCTAGAAGCATAGTGAGATTCAAGCCAATCCATGCCCAAAATAACATTGAACTCTCAAATTTTAGAGGAATCAAGTTTACTTCAAATTCATGCTCACCCACTCTATTCACAATCCCAATACACACTTCGGCAAGTAGTGCCTCTTCAGTAGGTGCAACAATAGCTAAACTACAGTCTAGATGTTCAAGTCTTTGCTCTTCATGCATTGTAAAAGTGTGGGAAACAAAATAATGTGTGGGAACAAGATCAATAAGAATATGAGGCTCGCGGCCAAAGATAGATAGTATCCCCAAAATAACCTTCGGGGTAGCATGTACCTCACACTGTGTCAAAGTGAAGACTTGAGCCTGAATATGAGGATGACTATGATGACCCTTCTAACCTAGGGTAGTAGTATGAGTCTTAAAAGTAGTTTTAGAATCCCTTGTTTGAATACCTCTCTGCACCTAAATGTGCCTAGGGTGACCTTGATGTTGTGAGGTTCACCTTCGAGCAGAATAATCACCTTGAGTAAATGTGGGGCAGAATCTCTTGATATGTCTAAGTTGACCACATAGATAAAACGTATTGCTTCCAGCTCGGCAATGAGCTTGATGATTCCTACCACAAAAGGGCAAGAAATCTACTAGAACTATCATTAACAATGTCTTCCACAACTCCTGCCATAATACCCTTGATTCCTATCATCTGTCCCGATTGATTGCTGCATTGAACCATGATTGACACCTGTCCAAGCCTCCCGTGTAGCCGATACTATAACTCCTTTGAATGTTATTAGAGTAACTCATATGAATACCTCATTTTTTAGGCAGCCTACTATTATCTGTCCGCTTCTGATTTAATGCTTAGGCTCTGCGTCCCTCTACAATATTGTGCTCCACTTTCCTGGTTGCCTCAACTACCTTCTAAGCTCAGTGTACCATGATGCAATTACAGTTGTAAGAATCTCCAAATTAAGACCCTCCTTAAACCGCCTATATTTCTGTCTCTTATCACTAGTTACATAGATAGCAAAACTAAAAAGCTCCATAAAACTCTTCTCATACTTATTAACTATCGTGAATCCCTAAACGAATCAAAATAATTCGCTTCGCTTAATATCCTGATACATAATGGGGAAATAGTGATCACACAATTCCTTATGAAAAATGGCCCAATTAATCACAGTATGCCTATGACATCATCGCTCTACTGTTTGCAACCACTGTTAACCTCTATCCTCAAGTAGAAAAGTGGCAAAGGAAAGTCTATCTTCTTCGGAACATTTCATCATATGAAATATGTGCTCTAATTGACTCAGCCTTAGGACGCTCTGTAGAGCCATCAAAACTCTTGGCCTCTAAACTTCTCACTCACTCAATAATATTGTATTAGCTACATGCACTTGAGTCTGGCTCTGCACAACTATAGTAATAATCTGAGCTAGCTTATCGATGACTACTCAATGTTTGAGATATTCCCTGGTGCTTGTTGCGTAATCTCATGCACCAATGATTCAACTATTACCTCATTCACATGTTCATTTTCCCCCTGAGGTGCAACATCTAGAGCTAACCCAACTAATAGCCTATTACGACCACAACCATGGACACGACTATTATTATGTTGAGGCATCACGGTGCCTACAAAATATCAATTCCTAGTTCAATAACCATAAAATTTATTCATACTAATATAACAAAGTCTGCAGAATGTAAAACCATGCTTTGATACTAATTGAAATGATCTACCCGAATTCTAAGAGTGAGTCTAGTTAGTTTTATCTAACGTGACTAAAATAAACTTATTAGTTCGGTAAAGTCTACCCTATATTTTGACTTTTCCAACCTTCAAATTTGTAAAATAAGCACTACCAAAATAATTCAATATACAACCAACTTTACCAAAATAACAAAATCACCTAAGCATCTCCAAAGTACCAAAAGATTATATTATAGCTAATGTCAGCATACATTGATCATCTATAATCATCAAATCATAATGTGGCCAAAACTCATAATGATCATCCACAATCCAAAATGAGATCAGAATGACCTAATATATCATCAATGTCTCTTAGCACCATCATGTGGCCAAAACTCAAAATAACTACAGTAGCTAGGTTGACTGGTGTACCTGCAACCTTTTGAAAGTGTCATTAAAAAAATACCCAAGTGAATAACCTTACTGATGAGATTAAGGATAATGATGAGATTAAGGATAAAACTATAACAAGCACATGGGATGAGGTCTATTAAGATCCTATTCAAGTTCCCGTTGGACCCATTATAAGAGCTCGAGCAAAGAATTCAAAGAAGCGCTTAATGGATTGATTCAAGCAACGTGGAGGCCTGTTGAAGGAATCGCACAATCACTTCAATGAAATAGAGAGTTGGTTTGCACATTATGGCGGGAAAATATATTATTTTCCTTTTTAAGATACTTTCCCATTTCTTGAGGAGGCTATTAGGGAAACAAATCAATTATTTCTATTTTAATCGTCTAGTTTCCATTTAATTAATGTAAGGTATTTAAGCCAAATAGGATCCTGATTTGATTTAGATTATTTCCTATTTACCTGGATTAGGATTCTGATTTGGTTTAAATTCTTTCCTATTTACTTAGATTAGGATTTTGATTTGGTTTAAATTCTTTCCTATTTACTGTGATTAGGATTCTAATTTGATTTAGATTATTTCCTATTAGGGAAGATTCAGATTCAGATTTGATTTTTGGTTTAGGATTTATTTCCAAAAATTCTTGTAACCAACCCTATATAATGTACTCGTATCTAATAATCATAAAAGAAGTTTTTTGATGCAATTGGTGAGAGATTTAATTCTCTTTGGTTCTTTACGAACTCTTTGAACTTATCAGATTTCCGTGGCGTTCAAACTCTCGACTTACTAATCAGACCATCCATAGCTGATTAGGCGTCTTCACATACCATGGTTCGTGCTTTCAATAAGCATTGGGTCGAGGTTCTATTCCATTCCTAGTTTAGATTTGATCTTGGGAACTAAATTGATTAGGGTCGCGTCAGTTCTTGAAGGGGTTCGTATCATTTGGTATCAAAGCCTAGGCTCCAAGGTTAGATCCATCTATCTTTGTTGTTTTTCATTCTTGTTTGAATTTTTCATCCTTGTTCCAGTATCCATAAAAAAAGTGTCGTGAACAGTGCCGCGTGAACAATATTTTTAGGGTTTCCTTTTTAAATCAATTTTGCATCTTTGTGGTTAATTCTCCTTAAATCCACAAGTTTTACCTGTTCCTTTTCCTTAAAAAAAAAAATCTCCAACCTCCTCTTAAAATCTTTCATTTTTTTTCATTATTTGTATCTTGGAAGTCTAAAACAAGTTTTACCACATCGGTGAAAATTTTGCCCAAAATCAAAACTCGACTTTCGTACACAGTGCCTTCTTACTTTTGAAATAAAATTCTCCTTAGTTGTCATCCTTGTGAATTGTTGATGAAATCCTAATAAGAATCGAGTGAGGATTACTAAGAGTGGAAAAAGGCAAGAGAGTGTGAGTGTATTCAAGGGTAAAAGCCAATTAATTTGAGTGAAACACAAGTGGAATTGAGTGAGTCATTTTTCTTGAGTGAGGTGAGGTCCTTCCACATTATTTTTAACGTTCTTTTGTAGATAATAGCTATGTCTCACAACCTAGAACGAAACACAAATGAAGTGGATCAATCTGCAACTACTCAGAATTTACAAATTCAAGCATTGATGGGAGAGATGATGGGAAAGATGAGAAGGATGATTAGGGCTGAATTAGAGCTCATACACGAGCATTTGGATCAAGTGGAGAACACACGTGCAGGGCAACCACAACCTGTTCCCCGAGCACATAGGAGAGAAAGAGCTCTAGTTAGAGGAGAGATTGATGACTATTATAGGGATGAGTATGATGAAGGGGAGGACTCAGTGGGTAGCTATAGGAGAGATGGACAAGGTAGGAGAGCTAGGAATAGAGATAATGGATTGAGAGGCATAAAGATGAAGATTCCATCTTTTCAAGGAAAATCCGACCCAGAAGCATACCTTGAATGGGAGAAGAAAATGGAGTTCATATTTGACTGCCACAATTATTCAGAGGTAAAAAAGGTAAAATTAGTTGTGATTGAGTTGTCTGACTATTCTATTACTTGGTGGGATCAGCTTGTTATAAGCAGGAGGCAAAATAGGGAACGTCCAATTGAGACATGGGATGAAATGAAATCATTGATGAGAAGGCATTTTGTACCTAACCATTATTATCGAGACTTGTATGAAAAATTACAATGTCTTACATAGGGTAGCCGAAGTGTTGAGGATTATTATAAAGAAATGGAGTTGCCATGATTAGAGCAAATGTGGAGGAGGATAGAGAAGCTACCATGGCATGATTCTTAAGGGACTTAATCGGGAGATTGCAAATAAGGTTGAGTTGCAACATTATGTGGAGATTGAGGAGATGGTCCACATAGCCATCAAGATTGAGCAGCAACTCAAGAGGAGGGGTAACACTCATGCAGCCACAAGCTCGAGTTCCACTTCTTGGAAGCCGAGCTATGTGAAACAAGATGAGAGGCCACAAGCATCTACTACACCTCAGCTAAGATCTGAGCCCTCCAAGCACACCATGACTCCTACTATTAGGAATCGTGAAATTAATTGTTTTAAATGTCAAGGCAGGGGGCATATCGCAAGTGAATGTGTGAATAAAAGAGTTATGGTGTTGCAGGACAATGGTGAGATTGTAACTGAAGATGAAACAGAAGAAAATGAGATGCCACCATTAGAGGATGTCGAAGATGAAGAATATATAACCCCTAGGGAATTTACTTTAGTAGCGAGGGGAGCTTTGAGTGTGCAAGTAAAGGAAGATGAAGCAGTGCAACTGGAAAACATTTTCCATACTAGGTGTTTCAAGACAAAGTATGTAGTATGATTATTGATGGAGGAAGTTGTACTAATGTTGCTAGTACTATCATGGTAGAGAAGTTAGGGCTTCCGACACTTAAACACCCACGACCATACAAACTATAATGATTAAATGACAGTAGAGAGGTGAAAGTGAACAAGCAGGTATTAGTGACTTTTCGGATTGGCAAGTATGAAGATAAGGTGCTTTATGATGTAGTGCCAATGCAGGCTGGACACTTGTTGCTTGGGCGACCTTGGCAAGTGCAGCCATTCCAAATAGACCAGCCTATAGGAGCAATCAGGAGGAGACCAAGGAACTTCAACGGTAGGTTAATGAATTGATGGAAAAAGGGTACGTGAGAGAAAGCATGAGTCCATGTACAGTTCCCGTTTTATTAGTTCCTAAGAAGGATGGGATGTGGAGGATGTGTGTTAATTGTTGAGCCATCAACAACATAATGGTAAAGTATCGACATCTTGTTCCTAGGCTAGATGGCATGCTTGATGAATTACATGGGTCTTGTGTCTTTTCCAAAATTGATTTGAAAAGTGGATATGAATGGAAAACTACTTTTAAAACAAAATATGGTTTATATGAATGGTTAGTCATGCCTTTTGGTCTAACTAATGCCCCGAGTACTTTTATGAGACTTATAAACCATGTCTTGGGAGCTTTTATTGGCAAGTTTATTGCTGTTTATTTTGATGATATTCTCATTTATAGCAAAAACATAAACAATCATGTAGTACATTTGAAATATGTTTTATATGTGCTTAGAAAAGAAAAGTTGTTTGCTAACCTGAAGAAGTGTACTATTTACACCGACAAACTTGTGTTTCTGGGATTTCTTCTAAGTGCACAGGGTATACAGGTTGATGAGGAAAAGGTACGTGCAATCTAAGATTGGCCAAGTCCCACAAGTGTAAGTAATGTGAGAAGCTTTCATGGGCTTGCTAGTTTCTATTGACGATTTGTGAAAGACTTTAGCACATTAGCCGTACCGCTTACTGAAGTAATAAAAAATGATGTTGGATTCAAGTGGAGAGAAGCGCAAGAGAAGACATTTCAAATAATCAAGCAAAAGCTGACCAATGCTCTTTTATTGTCTTTGTCTAACTTTAATGAAACATTTGAAATTGAATGCGATGCCAGGAATTGGTATTGGTGCAGTCCTAATGCGGGAAGGACGACCAATTGCTTACTTTAGTGAAATGTTGAGTGGGGCAGCCTTAAACTACCCTACTTACGATAAGGAGTTGTATGCGTTGGTTCAAGCGTTATAAATGTGGCAGCACTACCTATGGCCTAAGGAGTTTGTGATTCACACCGATCATGAGTCCTTGAAACACCTTAAAGGCCAACACAAACTGAACAAGAGACATGCCCGATGGGTAGAATTCATTGAGACATTTCCATATGTCATTCGTTATAAGCAAGGTAAAACATTGTTGCAGATGTACTTTCCCATAGGTATGTCTTAATCTCAACACTTAATGCTAAACTACTTGGGTAAGGAATTGTATGCTGATGACCATGATTTTAGTGTTGAATACCAAGCTTGTGAAAAGACCGCAATTGGTAAATATTTTAGGTATGATGACTATTTATTTCGGGAGAATAAACTATGTGTGCCTAACTGTTCTTTGAGAGATTTGTTAGTGAGAGAATCCCATGGAGGAGGGTTAATGGGGCATTTTGGAGTTGTAAAGACTCTAGCAGTTTTAAATGAACACTGCTATTGGCCACATATGAAATGAGATGTTGAAAGACTTTGTGGTAAATGTGTCACTTGTAGGCAAGCCAAATCGAAAGTGAAACCTTATGGCTTAGACACCCCTTTGCCAATACTTAGTGCACTTTGGACTGATGTTTCGATGTATTTTGTGTTAGGTTTACCTAGGTCTAAACAAGGGAAAGACTCAATTTTTGTGGTTGTAGACAGATTTTCAAAGATGGCACATTTATTCCATGGCATAAAACGGAGGATGCTTCTAATGTTGCTGACCTATTCTTTAGGGAAATTGTAAGGTTGCATGGTATGCCCAGGACAATTGTTTCTGATAGGGATACTACATTTTTAAGTTACTTTTCGAAAACCTTATGGGCTAAGTTAGGAACTAAGTTGTCGTTTTCAACTACTTGTCACCCTCAAACTGATGGTCAAACAGAAGTTGTGAATAGAATTTTATGTACAGAATTTTATCATTAAAAAAAACATCAAAGCTTAGGAATATTGTTAACCACATGTTGAGTTTGCTTAATTATGCTACTATGTATTCACCGTTTGAAATTGTTTATGGTTTTAATCCTTTAACCTCATTGGATTTAACTCCATTACCTGTTTCTAAGCGTGTTAACCAGATACACGAGAGGGCGAAGAACTAAGCAATATGCTAAACAAGCCAACAAAGGGCGACATAAGCTAGTCTTTGAACCTAGAGATTGGGAGTGGTTACACCTGCGCAAGGAACGATTTTTAGAATGGAGGAAATCTAAGTTATTACCTCGAGGGGATGGCCTATTCTAAGTTTTGGAACAGATCAATGACAATGCATACAAACTGGATTTGTCTAGTGAGTACAATGCAAATTGATGTGAATCCCACAATGAAACTTTGAAACCCACACTTAATTTGTAGTTTCAACTTCCCAAGAAAGTTCTAAACAAATTTATGACAAACAAAACCTTGACCCAATGCTTAAGAAAACATGAACCAAAGGTATAGAGAATGATATCGATACCACACTCTTGATAAGTTCACTAGTTCTCAAAAGAACCAAAGAAAGAATAATCTTTAAAATTCAAATAACATTAATCTCTAATATCCTTACATACAAGGTTGATGAATTTAAATAGGCTAAAAGAAACCCAAGATCCTAAAAATCCAAATGGAAACATTGGAACAACCCTCCAAGTAGGTTTGTCAAAAGATGTTTTCAAAAGTCTTCACCAACCCACCATAATCAATGCTATCTTTGACAAACTTAATGCTAGCCTACTATAATTAATGCTATCATTGACAAACTTAATGTTAGCCCACCATCATTGATGGTAGACTTACTTTACACATTGACAAACTTGAAACAAAACAAACAAATGAAGTTGAAAAACAAAAGAGTCGTTGAAAATCCCAAGTCTGAACAAGCTGTAATGAATTGGTCATAACTCCTAGATAACTCTAAATCCAGATCTATAAAATTTATTAGAAATTTAAATTAATTATCTTTCCAACAGTATATAGCTTGCACATTACTTCTGCCTCAATCAATACAATTTTTATTCTGAATTTGACTTTTCTGCATTTGATACAAATTGTGTATTTGGCTGTCCAATAACTTGAATAATGCCCACAATGCCTTGTCTTCTCTTCAAGCCCAATTCATGGTGTCTAGCATCTTGAATTGCATTTTCAATCCATATTTTCTCAATTAATCCATTTAAAGCAGCTTGCATCTTTTTGGCTTTTGCTCTTGTAATTAGGCCTCCACGAATATGCAAAGGATCACTTGAAGTTTTAATGGTATTCCCTTGATGGTTCTCATTATAAATGCTACTTTTAATGTTTCTGATTTGAGTCCTTTTGATGTAGGTGATGATTTGAGGATAAATCCTCTTCAAGAGGAGGGGAATGATGAGATTAAGGATAAAATTATCACAAGCACATGGGATGAGGTATATTCAGATCCTATTCAAGTTCCTGTCGGACCCGTTACAAGAGCTCAAGTAAAGAAATTCAAAAAAGCGCTTAATGGATTGATTCAAGCAACTTGGGCTCAATTAAATTCGTGGAGTCCGTTGAAGGAATCGCACGTGATAAATCCATGATTCAGGCTCTTGAAGTTTCCAAATAATCACTTCCATGAACTAGGAAGCTGGTTTGCACATTATGGCGGGAAAATATATTATTTTCCCGCTTCAGATACTTTCCCGTTTCTTGAGGAGGCTATTAGGGAAACAAATCAGTTATTTCTATTTTAATCGCCTAGTTTCCATTTAATTGATGTAAGGCATTTAAGCCAATTAGGATCCTAATTTGATTTAGATTCTTTCCTATTTACATAGATTAGAATTCTGATTTGGTTTAAATTCTTTCCTATTTACTTATATTAGGATTCAGATTTGATTTAGATTATTTCCTATTAGGGAATATTCAGATTCAGATTTGATTTTTGGTTTAGGATTTATTTCCAAAAATTCTTGGATGTACTCATATTCAATAATCATAAAAGAAGTTTTTTGATGCAATTGGTGAGAGAGTTAATTCTCTTTGGTTCTTAACAAACTTTTTGAACTTATCGGATTTCCGTGGCATTCAAACTCTTGAGTTATCAATCAGACCTTTCAAGGAAGAAGGATTCACATACCAAGGTTCATGCTTTGAATAGGCATTGGGTCGAGGTTCCATTCCATTTCTGGTTTAGATTCGATCTTGGGAAATAAATTGATTAGGGTTGCGTCAGTTCTTAACGGGATTCGTATCACTTACCTCGTTATACACGAACCTCATAATGTATTGAAAGTGTACTAATGTACTTGAAGCTACAATGGGTAGACCAATGTGCCATCTCATATATCTCATCTTACTACATGCATAAAATATCCCCCAAAGGGGCAAAAGCACCCAAGCATGTTGCCCATTAACTGTATATGTGTACCTGAATCTCTATACTCATCTCTGTATCTGAGGGGAAGGGTACTTTTCAATGATTTTGAAAACAAATTTTTATACACATATACATAAACACTTTAAACATACTTTAAATCTACATTCCTTTTCATTAAAAAACTCACACATTTATACAAAAAAAAAATATTTAGGGAAAACCAACCATCATTAATAAACATATCATTATGCAGATAAAATCTATTTCTAGAATAACTTAAATAAGAGAATCAAACCCTTACTTTGTAAGCATACTTTCCTTAAACTAAAATCATAATAAAAATATAGAAGATAATTTTAGTATATTCAACTCACTATGATGATGCTCAAGCTCGGCTATCGTCGACGCCTGCAGGTTGTCTCACACTTGGGGCTCTTCTTAAATCAAGGAAAAGGCATAATTACTTTTTGAACATGTGAAATACAACTATCTTTAAGACTATAGCTCGCAATGAATATTTACACAGTATATGTAACATATGTGAATTTAAAATGAATAAAAGAGGTGGTTAAGAAGTTAACAAAAGAAGAAGATGGAAAACAGAACAACATAGAGCCACACGTGTGTGAGAGAGTGAGAGAGAAGCTGCCAAACCAACCCAACTACAGACCCAAAAACCCGATCCAGAACCCGCGACCTTGACCCGGCCATAACTCCCATTTCTGGCCACCGTTTTGGCCAAGTTTGGTGCCAATCTGAAGCTTAGAAGCCGACCGTCGTTCCCCTGCCATCCTCGCCTCCAAAAACCAACTGGAATGCCGGCGATCGAAGCTTGGAACCCGTGACTATTTCACTTTACTCCACCGGGATTTTTACCGGTTTTGGGTGACCCCACCAGTTGGATTTTATTCCTAATGACTCCCTCTTCAATTTCCGACCATCCATAGGTACCGAGAGTCACTGTTTTGCCGCCGGTCGATTGTTACAATTCACGACTGCCGAGCTAGATTTCGGCGTCGTTGCCGCGCATTGGAGCTCACCGCCAGTACCATTGAACTTAGCGTGGTTGGAACTTTAAGATTTGAGCTTCCTAGCCAGTGTTGACCAGATTCCGGTGACTGTTGACTTGCAAGGGCATTTTGGTAATTTCACACTATGAGGGCAATTTTATAATTTCTAAGCTTGTGGATATTTTAGTAATTCTAGAATTGAGGATTGGGTGTATTTACAATTCCGAGGGTAATTCAATGATTTACGATTTCGGAGCATGTTAATGATCTACGGACGCAAGGGCATTTTAGGAATTTTATGGACACGGGAGTTGTCAATTATGGATAGATGTTCATTTCCAGTTTATTGCATAAAATTTAATCATAATTCCGATTTACGAAAAATAATTATGTCGTTTCCTTGATTTAGGAGGATCCGCGAGCGACAACCGGTCCGCGGACGTGGACGATAATCGACTGTGAACACCGTCACTGTGAGTGGAATATACAAAACCTATTTTCAGAGTTAATTATGATAGTAAAGCATGTTTGCGAAATAAGTATTTTAAATGTTCTGATTTAATGATTTCCTCGAACTGGATTTTATTCACGCATTGGTATATTATTAAAATGTTTGATTAATGATTTTGCGTATCGACTTTGAATGAGCATGATAGTATTTTAAAGATAAGAAAAGTGGATTCAAATGTGGTATGATTTTAAAATATGGTTAAGAGGTATGTGAATACTCAATGATTGTTTTTGAGATCATTAGATAGCACCCTTCCCTCCAGATACAATGATATAGATGATATGAGATGAGAGGCCTTTAGGGCCTGTCTGAACACACATAGAGGTTTTGGGCCGTGTGCTTGGGCGCTTTTGCCTTTTGGGGGCATATGCATGCAGTATGATTACAGAGATACAGAGATACAGATATGAGATACAGACATATATTGAGATACAAATGATACAGATGAGATACAAGCCTTTGGGGCCCGTCTTTGTACACACATAGGCTTTGGGCCGTGTGCTTGGGCGCTTTTGTCCATTGGGGACTAGATTATGCATGCACAGATACATGAGATATGAGATGAGATTTCCCCATCTATCCGTTGCCCGTCCGTTGAGGTCCGAATATGATGAGATCATTCCCCTGGGTACTTGTTTGATGATAGTTTTTAGTATTCAGTATTTGATATTATAAGTATTATGATTTCATTGATTTTATGCAGATTTATGAAATATAGTTATTTTCAGTGAATGATTTGAATTGGATATGTTTATATAAGTTCTTATGATATTTTGATGAAATTGATTTGAGAAAGATTAAATCATTTTAAATTTATTTATTTTTCCAAAACTACTATCCATTCACTGATCTCACTGAGTTTTAAACTCACCCCGTTTTTATTATATTTTCCCCCCCTCACTAGGAGGTTGCAGGTACACAGACCGACCCAGCGACTGTAAATATATTTTGAATCTTGGCCACGTGATGGTGTTAGAAGATATAATTTTTTTTGTTAGGACATCTTGGTTATCTCGTCCTGGTGGGATTGTATAATTTTTGTTATAATATTCTTTTGGGATTAAGAATTGAGATATTAATATTAGTTATAATATTATCTTTTGAGACTCTAGAGATATAAAACTCAGCATTTTGGTTGAGGATGTTGATCATTGGAGTTTGTTGTATATTGAATTGTATTGGGAGTGTTATATTCATATTTGTAGATTGGGAGTGTTATATATATAAAGGAGACTCTGTTGAATTTTCGACAGAATCTTTACTAATAGAATTTTTATTAAGTCCGTTTTGATGAGACTAGATAGACTCGCCGAGGGTGGGGTTTCGGGGCGGGTCATTTCAGTTGGTATCAGAGCATGGTTTTAGATTCTGTAGGCTTTACTATCTTAATAAGAATAAGTTTTATTTTTATTAAAGTTAGAATTTATATCTTGTAGGCACCATCATGCTTCGTCACAGCAGTAGACGTGGCCGTGGCCATACTAGGCCAATAGCTGGGTTGACTTCTTGTAGTGTACCTGAGGGGGAAAGTGAACTCGCGAATTAGGGGATAGTTGAATCCTCTACGCATGAAATTGCACAACAGGCATCAGGGAATGCCCCAAATATTGAGCAGTCATTTGATAGGCTGGCTCAGATCATGACTGCAGTTGTGCAAAATCAGACTCAAGCGCATGTCGGTAAACCAAACACTATTGAGCAAGTGAGGAGCTTAGGGGCGAGGAATTTTAATGGTTATGGAGAACCACCTGAGGCTGAGTCATGGTTTGTTGAGTTAGAGCATATTTTTGACGTGATGAAGTGTTCAGAGGATGACAAATTATCCTTCGCCACTTTCTTGCTCGAGGATAAAGCTTACCATTGGTGGCAGATTGTAGAGAGACGATATCAGGGGCATGCTGCGATTACTTGGGCCATTTTCCGCAAGGAATTCTACGATTATTATTTTCCTGCTGTATATCAAGATATTAAACGGAGTGAATTCTTTCGGTTGGTTCAGGGATCTCTGACAGTTGAGGAGTATGAGAAGAAATTTTTAGACCTCTCTAAATTTACTACATCTGTAGTCGGTGATGAGAGAGAGAGATGCAGACGGTTTGAGGATGGCCTCCTATTTGAGATTCACACCACCGTGATTGCATCACGATATATTGAGTTTGGAGAGGTAGTTGAGGCAGCCAGGAGAGTAGAGCACATTATTTTAGAAGGACGTAGATTTCATGTACTGAAGCAAAAGCATAGCCAGAGCTGGCAGAGGGTGACTTTAGTAATAGGCCACCCAAGAGAGGGGGTATTCCTACGAGTTATTCTGATAGTACGCAAAGGAGTCAGCGTACATGCTTTAGGGGAGATTCGAGATAGGCTGTCAGTCACAGCTCTGTGCAACCATCAGTGGGGAGTAATACTAGGAATTAGGGACAATACGACTACAGTGGTGGGGGATATCGTGATGATTGTTCTAGGAGTTTCCAGTAGACTTCTTGCCTTTCATGTGGCAGGAGTCATCAGGGCCAATGTCGCGTTGGAGATAGAGTTTGTTATTTGTGTGGTCAACCTGGACACATCAGGAGATTCTACCCTACTTTATCTCAGGGTGATAGCTCTATAGGAGGGACAACCTCACGGTATCAGCCTTACTCTGGCCAGACTCAGGGTTAGAAAGGAGTGCAGATAGGAGGTTCTACATCTACCTTTAGGAGTCAGATGAATGCTCCAGGTCAGAGAGGTTAGCCTGGTCGACCTCATACTCAGGCTTGAGTTTTTGCTTTGATACAACAAGAGGCACGTGCTACACCAGAAGTTATTACGGGTATATTATCTATCCTTAGCCGCGAGGCTCATATTCTTATTGATCCTGGATCCACACACTCTTTTGTTTCTCATACTTTTGCTATGCATATAGGGCGAGAGTTTGAACTGCTAGATTGCGATTTACTTGTTCGTACACCTACCGGAGAGTTATCACTTGTTGAGAGTGTGTATTGAGATTGTATGATTGGAATGGGTGAACATGAATTTGAGGCGAATTTGATTTCCTTATATATTCATGACTTTGATGCTATTTTGGGCATGGATTGGCTTGAATCTCATTAAGCTACAGTGGATTGTTTAAAAAAGGACGATGTGTTTAAAAAGCCAGGGAAAGTTGAGGTGAAATTTTGTGGGGAGCGCAAAGTTCTACCTTAGTTTGGTTTTCTAAATCTTGTTTTCCACATGCAAAATGGTATAATTTGAGTCTTTATTCTGTTTTGATCTTTAGTCTTCAAGCGCAGAGAGAACTCTTCATTCATGGCTTCCACTTCCTCTTCAACTCCTTCCACTCCTGTTACTCTTTCCTCTCCTCTCTCCTTACCGAAATCTTGCACTTCTCACACTGCCAATAAAATTGAAAATCTTGTAGAATACTCCTACATCCCTGAATCCGCCCAGGTCAGTGAATCTTCATACCCTCTCATCAGCCCTTACCAGCTCTACAAACGCCCCAGTTCTTTGACCCGCAGTATCCGTACTCTCATATCCACCCGCAGACCTCACCCTAAAGAATATATCTAGTCTTCTCGCCTGTATCAATGTTCTCTCCAAGCAACCCCTGCTGAGCAATATGTAACTCTTGAAATCCCTTCAGAATTGATTTCCAATTGGAAACGAGAAGGTTTTACCCATCTCCATCTTGGAGGCATCAGAATAATCTTTACCCTTCATGGGAGAAAAGGATTACCAGTTACCGCTCGGATTGCTATGCTTGATACCCGATTCAAACAGTACCAAGATGCTGTTATCGGTACTGTCCTCACAACCCTTCATGCCGGAAGTGTTCTACTTACCTTTTACAGAAACTTTAACCTTTCTCTCCAAGACACCAATTTGCCCACAGCCTTGAAAGTTCAAGTTCAAATTCAAGGTGCAGAACAAATCTCCTCAGCTAAAATTGCTACCCTTCACCATCAGCTGGTCTATAGGCTCAAAATCATGCCTTAATAAAGTAAAGGTTGTCCCAACTTTAATAAAGTAAAGTAGGGATAGGACCCAGGTTGTAATTCTTCAGGCAGAGAAGACAAGAAAACATGCTTGAGAGTGTGGTCATTGATACCACCAATTTTATGGAATAGAGCAGACATGCGCTTGAAATGGTAATGCAGAGAGAAAAATCCATCTGGCTGGTCGAGCATCTTCAAGCCACTACCGACTACTCTCCACACAAGGATGAACTAGAATTCTATTTCTCTGAACAAGATGAACCCAATGATGAAACAATGTTCGCACTACAAAACTCCTTTGATGACTCAGACAGTGATCAATTCCAAGTTATTTTCCATCAACAGTTATTGTCCCTGGACACTACTGTTCCTATTCCCTCCATCAAACTCCACATCCTACCTTCCAAATTTCAAAGGCCCATTCCAGCTATTGGCCTTGTCGACACTGGAGCCCAACGAAGTATGTTAAACCCCAACATTCTTCCTCCTGAATATTGGACTCAGTATGAAGAAAATTTCAGAGCTGTTAATGGCAAACTCTTCACCACCTCTTTGATTACCAAAAAATCCATTGGTATTCAAATCTTCCCAAATTGTGTCATTTGGACCAAAGTTATTGGTTCTACCCTTCCTAATAAGGATATCTTGTTAGGATTTGATATTCTTCACCAAATTAAACACCTCTAAATCATTCCCACTAGAATCCGAGTCAAGTCCATGTTCAAACCGTTCACAGATATTCTGAAACTCTACAATTTGTCTGAAACTCCCCAGTCTTACCAGGATATTTCAACCAAACTTTTGAGTTTTTGTCTAGAGTCCCATTCTGAGTTCACCCATCCAAACCCATTGTGGAAAAATTCAGCTTTCTTCATTAAGTTACCTTTCAAACTAAATGAAGATATTAACCCAACGAAAGCTACCCATCCAGGAATGAGTCATTCTGACTTCGTCCTAGCCCAACAAGAATGTTCCCAACTCTTAGCCCAAGGTCTAATTGAGCCCACAAGTTCTCAATGGACTTGTCAAGCCTTTGATGTTGAAAAGCATTCTGAAATTGTCCGAGGAAAGAAACACCTAGTCATTGACTACCAGCCATTAAACATGTTTTTACAAGATGACAAATTTCCTTTGCCTCGCCGACAAAGCATGTTTACTTTTCTCAAAAATGCCCAAATCTTTTCAAAATTTGATCTAAAATCTGGTTTTTGGCAATTAGGCATTGAACCCTCCGAACATTACAAAACCGCTTTTTGTATTCCTAATGCCCATTTCCAATGGACAGTCCTACCCTTTGGTCTCAAAACTGCCCCTTCTATTTTTCAAAAGTCCATGGTCCAAATCTTTCAACCCATTTTGCATCATGCATTGATTTACATTGATGACATCTTGCTTTTTTCCGGACCACATGATGAACATCGCCAACTGTTAACTCAATTCTATGATCTTATCCAAAGTCATGGAATCATGTTATCGGCCAAGAAAAGCACCATTGCTACAAAAAACATTGAATTCCTTGGTATGATCATAAAAGATGGACACTATCAACTAGGAAAGCACATTGCCCAAGAATTGCTTCACTTTCCAGATCAGCACCTTTCCAAAAAGCAAATTCATGATGTATCTTTTGCTTTTGCTTTAAGCTTTTGCTTTTGTCAAAGTCATGCTTTAATTATTAAAACATCTTTTGTCCTTTGTAATAATTAAAGTTGTGTCATGATGTATCTTTTGCTTTTGCTTTTGTAAAAGATAGGGGTCATGTCCTATCTTCCCCGAGAATTCTCCTATATAAAGAATTCTCCTCTCCTTTGTAAGATATAGAAATTTTCATAAATAAGCTCGTGTGTTCTCAAAAGCTATGTCTTTCTAAACTCTCTCTTCTCTCTCTGCAAATGAAGTTCTAAGAAAGAAAAAGAATAAAGGATTAAATTTGTTCATTTTGAAAGCCTAAGGAAGTATGCTCTGCACTTGCCCTCCAGTAAGGATCTTGTGCATCAGAAAACTTTTGACCGTTTTATCTGGTTTGGTACCCTATTTTAGACAAAAGGAAAGTCTGTTTTGGGTTATATAACCTAGAAAAACTATTTTGAGTTTTAATCTAGCCAAAGGTATATATCGGTGGGAATCCATCGACGTAAGTTTCAGAGGTGATCCCGAATGGGCGTTAGTCTGGTCCGCACTGATGGTTAACAAGCCACGTACTTAATGGTATCAGTGAATCTTCAAACCCTAAATCTTGTAGAATACTCCTACATCCCTGAATCCGCTTAGACCAGTGAATCTTCATACCCTCTCATCAGCCTTTACCAGCTCTACAAACGCCCCAGTTCTTTTACCCGCAGTATCCGTACTCTCATATCCACCTGCAGAGCCATACCCATCCTTGAAAATTTTGGTTTTCTAAATCTTGTTTTCCACATACAAAATGGTATAATTTGAGTCTTTATTCTGTTTTGATCTTTAGTCTTCAAGCGCAGAGAGAACTCTTCATTCATTGCTTCCACTTCCTCTTCAACTCCTTCTACTCCTGTTACTCTTTCCTCTACTCTCTCCTTACCGAAATCTTGTACTTCTCACACTGCCAATAAAATTGAAAATCATGTAGAATACTCCTACATCCCTGAATCCGCCCAGATCAGTGAATCTTCATACCCTCTCATCAGCCCTTACCAGCTCTACAAACGCCACAGTTCTTTTACTCGCAGTATCCGTACTCTCATATCCACCCGCAGACCTCACCCTAAAGAATATATCTAGTCTTCTCGCCTGGATCAATGTTCTCTCCAAGCAACCCCTGTTGAGCAATATGTCACTCTTGAAATCCCTTCAGAATTGATTTCCAACTGGAAACGAGAAGGTTTTACCCGTCTCCATCTTGGAGGCATCAGAATAATCTTTACCCTTCATGGGAGAAAAGGATTACCAGTTACCGCTCGGATTGCTATGCTTGATACTCGATTCAAACAGTACCAAGATGCTGTTATCGGTACTGTCCTCACAATCCTTCATGCCGGAAGTGTTCTATTTACCTTTTACCCAAACTTTAACCTTTCTCTCCAAGACACCAATTTGCCCACAGCCTTGAAAGTTCAAGTTCAAATTCAAGGTGCCAAAATTGCTACCCTTCACCATCAGCTGGTCTATAGGCTTCAAAATCATGCCTTAGATCTACCCACTCCAGAACACCACTCTGACACCCTCATGGTGTTAGCAGAATCTGACCAGATCCCAACCATCATCCAGATCCCTAGACAAATTCCCCGTCATGAGCTCATAAAGTTTATACCTCTTGAATGGATCTCCAACTATGAGCAGTTCCATAACAATACCGCTCCCATTCAGACATCTGAAAGTATGTTTGAAAGACGACAAGATGGCACAGTCCGAATGACATTTAAACCACCTCCAAGTGCCCCACAAGAGCCTCCTCGGCTCTTCTTTACTTATTCTTCCATGATCACAGCTGTTCAGACAGCTCAGGAAGATCTGCCCAATACAAGGTTTAATTCTGAAGGCTACCCTGTTTATTCAGCCAAACACAATGGCCATTTCCTATGGGATGTCCCCGGATCAGGCATGTGTGACCCAAATTGTCCCTGCTGGGATGACTGGGAAGAAGATGATGATTATTCTACCAGAAGAAAAAGGAAACCCAAAAAGAAAAACCCTTCAGTCTCATGTCACCACCATGACCCGCATCCACCAAAAGATCCCCCTTCTCCACCCGCTCCATTACCCATCTACCATAAAGAACTTAAATGGATTGTAAAACATTACAAATTTGAAATTCCGTCACCACTCCCAAACCCAACACCTATCGTCCAACCACTGACTTGTATGATGTTTTCCTCCTTTAAAACCTCACACAGATCCCCACCGCAATGTTGTGTCCAAACCCTTTATCCCTTCACCTATTACCTCCACTGGCCACTTTGAGCCACCCAAGCCTTTTGAATCCCTCCTCAACTGGCAAACTCAAAATGCTAGGGCACAAAATAATACTTTGTTGTATCTCAATTTAAAAGTTGAGAAAATCAGTTTGCGAACTGAACAGATTGAGATAAAAGTTGACTCTACTGCTGCCCAGATGCAGCAGATTCACCAAAATCTTTAAATCAGAATTGGTCAACTCGATTCAGAATTACGAGCCATGCTTGCCCAGAGATACTATGGCCCAGAATTTGATAAAAAAGAAAGGGAAATGAGGCGCTTAAAAGCTGAACTTGGTGAGATTGAATCTGAAAAACAGAAACCTACCCTTTTTACCACATCACCTCATATCCCTTCCATCGGCCCTACTTATCATCCGTTTGCCTCTATGCTATCTCCTATTAAACAATATGACCCTTCCAAGTTATTTGGCATGACTCATACTCTTTTTAGAAACAATCCTTTACCACCACCTCCTACACCTAAACCAAAGTCTAAACCTCAACCACGACCTGTCATATTTCCTCAATCCTCTATTCCTATTCCTGGTCATCAATCCTTTGATTCTACACCAGCATCACCTTCCGTACCACCTCCAACTATTTCCCAACCTCCTACCCAATCCAAGGATACAGAACCCATGCACCAGTTTACTGCTCACACAGTTACCCATTCATCTACTATAGATGATCAAACTTCTGATTCAAATCTAGCTGTTTCAAATAGCCATACCGAGACCGAAACTAAATCTTCAGCATCTACCAGTGACTCTGAAAAGTCCTATGCTGATATCACCAAAATCTTGATGGCTCAACCTGATCAACCTACCCAAGGCCACACCTCTCATACAGAATCATATGTTGATATTCCCTCTGAAGTTGACGAAGAAATACCTGAATCTTCTGCCACAAACTAACCTTCTCCAGCTCAGGCCCAGACCAATCCACCCAGTCAAAAATCGTCAAATAGTCCATGGTTCACATTTGATGATCTTCCGTCTTATAAATGGCGTGATAGACTTACTGAAATGTCTGCCTGGATTGACCTCCAAATGCTAAGACCAGGAGCCACAACTCAATCAGTCCTTAGAGAATTTACTACTCGTTTTACGGGTGCTCTAAGAGATTGGTTTGATTCATTAGGACAATATCGCCAGTTACAGTTTGTTGATCTCCCAGAAGTTTCAAGTGCTCTTGCTGTTCTCCATGATCAATTCCTTGGCGATCCTTCTGCAGTTTTTGAAGCTGCAAGACGAGATTATCTCAACATGAAATGCTGCTCCCTCAATGCTAAGGATCTTGATTTCCATTACAAACGCATGTCTTTGCTGTTTTACAAGCTTAATGGATTCAATGAACCGACATTAAAGCATGTCTTTCTGGCTTCCCTTCCAGAAGAACTCCAACCAGACATACAGCGAAAACTCACAGCCTCTAAGCTTGCCCTTGACAACATCTCTCTTGGCAAAATCTTCCAGCTTGCCAAAACTTGTCTCGACAAACTTTGCGAGCAGAAATAGTTTTTCAAAGAACTGCTGAAAGATGAAGAACCATTCCGGAGTGCCTGCAAAAAGCCTTACTTACAAATCAAATGCAAGAAGAAAAAAGATTGTGATTGCAGTTCTAAGAAGAAAAGGCATTTTCAGAAATTCAAAACCCCTGAATTTTCGTCCAAACCCCGCAGAACCAGAAAGCCTTACAGATTCTTCCGAAAGAAATCATCCTCTTCACGAGACCTTCAATGGAGAAAATCAAGCAGATGTTTTATCTGTAAGAAAAAAGGCCACTATGCTAAAGATTGTCCCAACAAAAGAGAAAAATCCATCCGGCTAGTCGAGCATCTTCAAGCCACTACCGACTACTCTCCACACAAGGATGAACTGGAATTCTATTTCTCTGAACAAGATGAACCCAAAGATGAAACAGTGTTCGCACTATAAAACTCCTCTGATGACTCAAACAATGACCAGTCCTAAGTTATTTTCTATCAACAGCTATTGTCCCTAGACACTACTGTTCATGTTCCCTCCATCAAACTCCACATCCTACCTTCCAAATTCCAAAGGCCCATTCCAGCTATTGGCCTTATCGACACTGGAGCCCAACGAAGTATGTTAAACGCCAACATTCTTCCTCCTGAATATTGGACTCAGTATGAAGAAAATTTCAGAGCCGTTAATGGAAAACTCTTCACCACCTCTTTGATTACCAAAAAACCCATTGGTATTCAAATCTTCCCAAATTGTGTCATTTGGACCAAGGTTATTGGTTCTACTTTTCCTAATAAGGATATCTTGTTAGGATTTGATATTCTTCACTAA
The DNA here is from genome assembly GCA_002013955.2 of Citrus medica. Classification (NCBI taxonomy): domain Eukaryota; kingdom Viridiplantae; phylum Streptophyta; class Magnoliopsida; order Sapindales; family Rutaceae; genus Citrus; species Citrus medica. The sequence continues at coordinate 171,739 of MKYO02026784.1, read as the reverse complement.
ATTAAACACCTCGAAATCATTCCCACTGGAATCCGAGTCAAGTCCATGTTCAAACCCTTCACAGATATTCTGAAACTCTACAATTTGTCTGAAACTCCCCAGTCTTACCAGGATATTTCAACCAAACTTTTGAGTTTCTGTCCAGAGTCCCACTCTGAGTTCACCCATCGAAACCCATTGTGGAAAAATCCAGCTTTCTTCATTAAGTTACCTTTCAAACTAAATGAAGATATTAACCCAACCAAAGCTACCCATCCAGAAATGAGTACTTTTGACTTCCTCCTAGCCCAACAAGAATGTTCCCAACTCTTAGTCCAAGGTCTAATTGAGCCCACAAGTTCTCAATGGGCTTGTCAAGCCTTTTATGTTAAAAAGCATTCTGAAATTGTCCGAGGAAAGAAACGCCTAGTCATTGACTACCAGCCATTAAACATGTTTTTACAAGATGACAAATTCCCTTTGCCTCGCCGACAAAGCATGTTTACTTTTCTAAAAAATGCCCAGATCTTTTCAAAATTTGATCTAAAATCTGGTTTTTGGTAATTAGGCATTGAACCCTCCGAACGTTACAAAACCGCTTTTTGTATTCCCAATGCCCATTTCCAATGCACAGTCCTACCCTTTGGTCTCAAAACTGCCCCTTCCATTTTTCAAAAGTCCATGGTCCAAATCTTTCAACCCATTTTGTATCATGCATTGATTTACATTGATGACATCTTGCTTTTCTCAGGACCACATGATGAACATCGCCAGCTGTTAACTCAATTCTATGATCTTATCCAAAGTCATGGAATCATGTTATCGGCCAATAAAAGCACTATTGCTACAGACAACATTGAATTCCTTGGTATGATCATAAAAGATGGACACTATCAGCTAGGAAAGCACATTGCCTAAGAATTGCTTCACTTTCTAGATCAGCACCTTTCAACAGTTTCTCAGCATCATCAATTACATCAAAGACTTTATCTCATATGTGGACCACTACACTCATCCTCTTTCGGCTTTATTGAAAAAGAAGCCCCCAGAGTGGAATGTTGACCACACAATTGCTGTCACTACCCTAAAGCAGATTGCGCAAAATTCGCCTCCTTTAAAGTTGATTACTGATGGACGACGTATATTGCAGACAGATGCAAGTGATGAATCATGGGGTGCCATCCTCCTTGAAGAAATCAACAGACAAGAACACTTTATCCCTTATGCTAGTGGACAAATTTCTGACACACAGAAGCACTACCATAGCGTGTTCAAAGAAATTTTAGCGGTAAAGAATGGCATCAAAAAGTTTGAGTATCATTTGATTGGACACCATTTTCTCATCCGAATGGACAGTTCAGCCTTCCCCAATATCTTTAATTTCAAAGGTAAAACTGTTCCCGAAAAAATGTTACTCAGTTTAAAAGATTGGTTTTTTAAATATGATTTTTCAGTTAAGCATATAAAGGGGTCCCAGAACCTCATCCCTGATATGCTCTCCAGACTCTCCAAACCAGAAAACCCTCTAACTTTGTTTTCCACCACATACCACTTTCCCATCATCTCCATGGCTACTTCACTCCCACCTGAAGCCCTTACGAAGAAAACTTTTCCTTTCGACAAAAACTTCTCTTCTGTCTTTGCCATCCAAGAATTTGCCAGAAAGGCTCTCTTTCGCTTCTTCATGGAAGCCTGCCTTGTCACAGAACCCTTTCCCTTTTCTACCTTCCACCCTGAAAATTTGTTTCTTACAGGTTTAACCCTTGATCCAACCAAAGAAACTACTGAAGATTGGTACATTTGGTGCCTAACTGTCCTTTATGCAACCAAGTTAGTCCTCCCCACTCCCACTTTGGATCATCTCCTTGATCCAGACAAAGCAACCTCTCTTACCTGGACATTGCTTGAATGGTTTTCCCTAATCCCATGGTGGAGAAAGAAGCTACAACAGTTATCAGAAACTCACAACCTTGACCGTATGCCTGCCTCTGAAGCACAAATGTTCACATCAGTCTTTATTATTCACAGGCCATACTTCCAGCATCCAGATACCAACCTCTTTTGGACTCAAGACCAAGTATATGAATGGTTCACTGCACCACATATAGTTGTAATTGAAAATGAAATACAGTCCACCCTACACAACTACCTTTACCAATTAAACCACCAAACTCCGCCACACAAGGACATCTTTCACACCTCTTTGGTCCTCAACATGACCTCATCATGATACCCACTCCATCTGTCATATCTAAACCTAAGTCCACTGGCATCATCATTAAAGAATAACGACCAGACTACACTGACTTCCTTTTCCAAGACTCACAAGACCCATGGGAAGAATTCCTTCCTCTCAGCCAACATCTACAATAGTTCCCACAGCCAACCATGCATGATCCAGGATCCTCATCTCAACCACCTCCACAACCTTCGAAACCCACAACAGCAGACAAAGCCACTCAAACATCTGGTCCCAAGCCAGGACCCAAATACGATTCTCCATACTCACGCTACCATGGCCCCACTTGGAAGAATCCAAAGCTCTCTGAAACCTTTTCCCTCCAGTCTCTCGTGACACTGACCCCGATGAGACAGAAAGCTCATCCGAAGATGACTACATGAATATCCGCTCTCCATAAAGTAGTTTGTCTTATTGTAATAATTATGCTTTATGCTTTTGTCTTGTATAATTATTGCAGTTTGCTTTTTCTTTAAGCTTTTGCTTTTGTCAAAGTCTTGCTTTAATTATTAAAGCATCTTTTGTCCTTTGTAATAATTAAATTTATGTCATGATGTATCTTTTGCTTTTGCTTTTGTAAAAGATAGGGTTCTGTCCTATCTTCCCCGAGAATTCTCCTATATAAAGAATTCTCCCCTCCTTTGTAAGATATAGAAATTTCATAAATAAACTCGTGTGTTCTCAAAAGCTATGTCTTTCTAAACTCTCTCTTCTCTCTCTGCAAATGAAGTTCTAAGAAAGAAAAAGAATAAAGGACTAAATTTGTTCATTTTGAAAACCTAAGGAAGTATGCTCTGCACTTGCCTTCCAATAAGGATCCTGTGCATCAGAAAACTTTTGACCTTTTTATTTGGTTTGGTACCCTGTTTTAGACAAAAGGAAAGTCTGTTTTGGGTTATATAACCTAGAAAAACTGTTTTGAGTTTTAATCTAGCCAAAGGTATATCGGCGGGAATCCATCGACGTAAGATCCAGAGGTGATCCCGAATGGGCATTAGTCTGGTCCGCACTGATGGTTAACAAGCCACGTACTAAGAAAAGGATGCTCAACTTATTTAGCTCATGTGATAGATACAGAAGCTCAAGAATTGAGAAAAGGATGCTCAGTAGTTAAAGAATTTCCAAATGTATTTCCAAATGAACTTCCTGGGATGCCACCTAACAGAGAAGTTGAGTTTTCTATTGACTTAGTCCCTGGAACATCTCCAATATCTATGGCACTATACATAATGGCTCCAGCAGAATTGAAGGAACTGAAGGTTCAATTGCAAGAGTTGGTGGAGAAAGGGTTTATTAGACCTAGTGTGTCCCCGTGGGGAGCTCTAGTCTTGTTTGTTAAGAAAAATGATGGGACTTTTAGACTCTAATTGACTACAGGCAGTTGAATAAAGTTACGGTACGTAATAAGTATCCACTTCCGCGTATTGATGACTTGTTTGATCAACTCCAAGGGGCCAATGTATTTTCTAAGATCGATTTGTGCTCGGGTTACCATCAGCTTTGAATTAAAGATGTCGACATTCCTAAAACAGCATTTAGAACCCGTTATGGGCACTATGAGTTCTTAGTGATGCCATTTGGGTTGACAAATGCCCCAGCTACTTTTATGGACCTAATGAATAGGGTATTTCACCCGTACTTGGATCGGTGTGTGATTGTATTCATTGATGATATCTTGGTGTATTCCCGAAGCGAGGAAGTGCATGCAGAGCATTTGCAGACTATTTTACAGACTTTGAGACAAAAGCAATTGTATGCCAAGTTCAGTAAATGCGAGTTCTGGTTGGACAGAGTAGTATTTTTAAGCCATGTGATATCCGCTGAAGGCATTTATAAACATCCTCAAAAGATTGAAGCAGTTGTGAAATGGGAATGGCCTACAAATGTCACAGAGGTTCGGAGTTTTCTTGGATTAGCCGGTTATTATCGTAGATTTGTGGAAGGATTCTCCAAGATTGCTACTCCTATGACACAGTTAACCGGAAAGAATGCTAAATTCCAGTGGGACGATAACTGTGAGAAGAGTTTTCAAGAACTTAAGACACGTTTGACCTCAGCACCAGTTCTTACACTTCCATATGGTAATGAAGGATTTGTGGTTTACAGTGATGCCTCTAGGCAGGGATTGGGTTGCGTATTGATGCAGCATGGGAAAGTGGTGGCTTATGCTTCTAGACAACTTAAGAAGCATGAACAAAACTACCTAACACATGACTTAGAGCTAACAGCAGTGGTGTTTGCACTCAAGATATGGCGACATTACCTATATGGGACAACGTGTCAGATTTTCACTGATCATAAGAGGTTGAAGTATTTGTTTACTCAGAAGGAGTTAAATTTGAGACAGAGAAGATGGATCGAGTTGATTAAAGACTATGATTGCACTATCGATTATCATCCGGACAAAGCAAATGTGGTAGCTGATGCACTAAGTAGAAAATCTTCCAGCTCTATAGCTCACTTGCGAGTGAAATATGTGCCTCTGTTGATCAAGTTGAGATCTTTGGGAGTCGAGTTGAACGTTGACAATCGTGGAGCTTTGATAGCTAACTTTCGAGTTAGGCCGACTTTGATTGACAAAGTTCACCAAATGCAAACTCAGGACCCACAATTAATAAAGTTGAAAGATGATGTGTAGAAAAGTTTACGAACCGATTTTATGGTGAGAGATGATGGTGTCTTAGTCATGGGTAATAGACTCTGTGTACCCGGTATTAAAGATCTGAAAGAAGAGATTATGGAAGAAGCTCACTGTTCAGCATATGCGATGCATCCTGGTAGTATGAAGATGTATTGTACATTAAGGGATCATTACTGGTGGCAGGGCATAAAGAGAGAGATAGCAGAATTTGTTTCTCGATGTTTAGTCTGTCAGCAGATTAAAGCTGAACACCAGAGGCCTGTAGGGTGTTCTCAACCGCTTCCTATTCCTGAGTGGAAGTGGGAGCACATCACCATGGATTTTGTAGGAGGGCTTCCACGTACTAAAAAAGGACATGATGGTGTTTGGGTGGTTGTTGACCGACTTACAAAATCTGCTCGATGGACAAGTTGGGGAGTATTTATCTGGCTGAAATAGTTTGACTTTACGGAGTACCTGTGTCCAAAGTCTCAGATAGAGATTCTTGGTTTACTTCTAAGTTCTGGACTAGCTTGTAACATGCCTTAGGCACCAAGTTGAACTTCAGTACAGCTTTTCATCCACAGACTGATGGACAGTCAGAGTGTACTATTCAAACTCTGGAGGATATGTTACGAGCTTGTGTTATGGAGTTTAAAGGTAATTGGGACAATTATTTACCTCTGATGGAGCTTGCTTACAACAACAACTATCAAGCTAGTATCGAGATGGCACCATATGAGGCTTTGTATGGTCGAAAATATAGGACTCCAGTATGTTGGGATGAGGTTGGTGAGCGGAGGTTATTCGGTTCAGAACTAGTCCAGGATACGAATGAGAAGATACAATTAATTCGGGATAGATTAAAGGTGGCCCAAGATAGACAGAAGAGCTATACAGACAAGCATAGGCGGGAACTTGAATTCAAAGTTGGTGATAGAGTTTTCATACGGATATCTCCTTGGAAAGGGGTGCTTCGATTTGGGAAATGTGGGAAGTTAAGTCCACGTTACATTGGGCCATATGAGATTACTGAGCGCATCTGTCCGTTAGCTTATCAATTAACTCTACCACCTGAGTTATCCAGAATCCACGATGTGTTTCATGTCTCAATGCTCCGGAAGTACATATATGACCCGAGTCATGTGTTATCAAAGCAACCAATTCAGTTGAAGGAAGATTTGACGTACGACGAGGAACCAGTGGAGATACTGGAAGAGAAACGCCAAGTTCTGCATTCTAAGACCATTCCTCTAGTAAAAGTGTAGTGGAGGAATCATACAAAGGAAGAGGCTACCTAGGAACGTGAGGACTTGATGCGACCTCAGTATCCCTATCTTTTCTTATTAGGTACATAAATTTCGAGGATGAAATTTTTATAAGGGGGGAGGATTGTAACATATGTGAATTTAAAATAAATAAAAGAGGCAGTTAAGAAGTTAATAAAAGAAGAAGCTGGAAAACAGAGCAACATAGAGCCACACGTGTGTGAGAGAGTGAGAGAGAAGCTGCCAAACCGACCCAACTACAGACCCGAAAACCCGACACGGAACCCGCGACCTTGACCCGGCCATAACTCCCATTTTCGGCCACCGTTTCAGTCGAGCTTGGTACCAATCTGAAGCTTAGAAATCGGCTGTCGTTCCCCTGCCATCCTCGCCGCTGAAAACCAACCAAACACCGGCGATCGAGGCTTGGAACCCGCGACTGTTTCACTTTACTCCGTCGGGATTTTCGCCAGTTTTGGGTGACACCACCGGTTGGATTTTGTTCCTCATGACTACCTCTTCTATTTCCGACCATCCATAGGCACCGAGAGTCAGTGTTTTACCGCGCGGTAGATTGTTGGAATTCACGGCTACCGAGCTAGATTCCGGCGTCGTTACCGCGCATTGGAGCTCACCGCCAGTACCATTGAACTTAGCGTGATTGGAACTTTAAGATTTGAGCTTCCTAGCCAGTGTTGACCGGATTCCAGTGACCGTTGACCGACAAGGGCATTTTGGTAATTTCACACTATGAGGGCAAGTTTGTAATTTCTGAGCCTGTGGATATTTTAGTAATTCCTAGAATTGAGGACTGGGTGTAATTACGATTCCGAGGGTAATTCAGTGATTTACAATTTCAAAGCATGTTAATGATCTACGGACTCAGGGGCATTTTAGTAATTTTATGGACACAGGAGTTGTCAATTATGGACAGATGTTCGTTTCGAGTTTATTGCATAAACTTTAGTCATAATTCTGATTTATGAAAAATAATTATGTCGTTTCCTTGATTTAGGAGGATTCGCGAGCGAGAACTAGTTCGCGGACGTGGACGATAACCAACCGTGAACACCGTCACTGTGAGTGGAATATACAAAACCTATTTTCAGAGTTAATTATAATAGTAAAGCATGTTTGCGAAATAAGTCTTTTAAATGTTTTGATTTAATGATTTCCTCGAACTGGATTTTATTCACACATTGGTATATTATTAAAATGTTTGATTAATGATTTTGCGTATCGACTTTGAATGAGAATGATAGTATTTTACAGATAAGAAAAATGGATTCAAATGTGGTATGATTTAAAAATATAGTTAAGAGGTATGTGAATATGAGTATAATGATTAGAAAGTACCCTTCCCTCCAGATACAGTGATACCAATGATATGAGATGAGAGGCCTTTGGGGCCCGTCTGAACACACATAGAGGCTTTGGGCCGTGTGTTTGGGCGCTTTTGCCTTTTGGGGGCATATGCATGCGGTATGATGATTACAGAGATACATATATGAGATACAGACATATATTGAGATACAAATGATACAGATGATATACAAGCCTTTGGGGCCCGTCTGAGTACACACAGAGGCTTTGGGCCTTGTGCTTGGGCGCTTTTGTCCATTGGGGACTAAATTATGCATGCACAGATACATGAGATATGAGATGAGATTTTCCCATCTATCTGTTGTAGCTCCGGGGCATGATGGTTCCCCGATTGCCCGTCCGTCGAGGTCTAGATATGATGAGATCATTCCCCTAGGTACTTGTTTGATGATAGTTTTTGGTATTCAGTATTTGATATTATAAGTATTATGATTTCATTGATTTTTATGCAGATTTTTGAAATATAGTTATTTCAGTGAATGATTTGAATTGAATATGTTTATATAAGTTCTTATGATATTTTGATGAAATTGATTTAAGAAAGATTAAATCATTTTAAATTAATTTATTTTTCAAAAACTACTATCCACTCATTGATCTCACTGAGTTTTAAACCCACCCCATTTTTATTATATTTTCCCCCCTCACCAGGAGGTTGCAAGTACACCCGGCCCAACGATTGTAAATATATTTTGAGTCTTGGCCACGTGATGGTGTTAGAAGATATAATTATTTTTGTTAGGACATCTTGGTTATCTCATCCTGGTGGGATTGTATAATTTTTGTTATATTATTCTTTTGGGATTAAGAATTGAGATATTAATATTAGTTATAATATTATCTTTTGAGACTCTAGAGATATAAAACTCGGCATTTTGGTTGAGGATGTTGATCACTGGAGTTTGTTGTATATTGAATTGTATTGGGAGTGTTATATTCATATTTGTAGATTGGGAGTGTTATATATATAAAGGAGACTCTGTCGAATTTTCAGTAGAATCTTTACTAATAGAATTTTTATCAAGTCTGTTTTGATGAGACTAGATAGACTCGCCTGGGGGGGTTTCGGGGCGTTTCAATATACAACTCCCTAATCAGTACTTGTAAGTAAAAAATTACCATAAATTACACCTTATACTCAAAATTACAAACTCCACCTCAACAATTAAATTTTCATATCTTATAATACTAATAAATCATCCATATTATCAATAATCTCATAATTAACCATTACTATCTAAACATAATACATACCAAAACATGGAAACCATGAGGGCTATTCATTTAAAGCTCTACAATGCACCTAAAATATTACACTAATTACAAAAATTAGCTTGGGATCAACTTTACCCATTAGTTGGAAACCCTAACTATAAATAAAGTATACAAATCTTTAAATTAACTATATTCTCATGCAATCTAACTACAAATAAAGATTAAATGATAGAAATCTTACTCCCTTTAGTGAGAAAACCAACTTGAAAGCTTGAATCACTTCCCTTTCACTCAAATTCTCTCTCTACATTTCCTACACTTAAAAATCTTCTCTAAAGGAGGTTTTCAAATGAATTTAGGGATAGAAACTCTCTATAATAGCTTCCTAAATCAAGCTTTCCAAGACCCAAACTAAAATTTTTTATGAACTCAAGCCCTAAGCTTTTTCCCTCAATTCTTTCTTCCTTTAGCCATGAGCTTGCAAATGGAAAATGCTTCTCTTACTATTTTTTTATAAGCTTAATATATATAAAGCTACTGGTGGCCCAAAGGAAAATAATGAACTTTAAAAGCAATGAAGCATATGTTACAATGGGGGTGTATCAAACTTGATAGAGTTTCACCTTTTGGAGTATGGAATTGGTTTGGTTTCTATTAGAATTGGGTTGCTCATACTTTGATAGAGTTTAGTATGAGCATCTAGTCCTTTGCCTCACACAAAAGGAACATTGGCTCATGATTACCACAAGTTTCATCAAGTTCCTATAAGACATGGTTACCACAAGGAGATGGAGACAATCATGATTCAAGCCAACATTGAAGAGGACCAAGAGTCCACTATGGCCAAATTTTACATTGTCTGAAACAAGATATTGCTAATGTGGTTGACCTACAACACTATGTTGAGTTGGAAGACATGAAAGTGTAACAACAATTGAAAAAGAAAGGTTCCACTAGAATCAATTTGGGTTCGTCTTCCTCATGGAAGTCAAAATGAGCCATTCAAGAATCATAAAGAGGGAGACAACCAAAGAAAAGGTAAATCTGATTCCCAACACCCCAGAAATAGAGACAAGTCATATTGCATCTCAATGCCCAAATAAGAGAGCAATGAACTTGAGGGATGATCCTATTGATACGAATTTCCCAATGAAACTTTGAAACTCACACTTAAATTGTAGTTTCAACTTCCCAAGAAAGTTCTAAACAGATTTATGACAAACAAAACCTTGACCTAATGCTTAAGAAAAGCATGAACCAAGGGTATAGAGAATGATATCGACGCCACACTCAAGAAATAGATGAGAAGGTGAGTGATAAGTCTAAATTTGGAACTCCACAAGAATGCAAATTCTTGATAAGTTCACTAGTTCTCAAAAGAACCAAAGAAAGAATAATCTTTCAAATTCAAATAATATTAATCTCTTAATTATCATACATAGCAAGGTTGCTGAGTTTAAATAGGCTAAAAGAAACCCAAGATCCTAAAAATACAAATGGAAACATTGGAACAACCCTCCAAGTATAGGTTTGTCAAAGGGTGCTTTAAAAGCCTTCACCAACCCACTATTATTAATGATAGACTTACCTAACACAATGATAAACTTGACACAAAACAAATAAATGAAGTTGAATAATCAAAGGAGTCGTTTGAATTCCCAAGCCTGAACAAGCTTTAATAAATTGATCATAACTCCTTCTAGAGAACTCAAAATCCAGCTCTGTAAAATGCATTGGAACACTAACTTAATTATCTTTCTAACAGTATATAGCTTGCACATTAATGCAGGCTCAATCAATACCAGATTTATTCCAAATTTGCCCTTTCTGCATTTGATCCAAATTATGTATTTGGCTGCTCAATAGCTTGAATAATGCCCATAATGCCTTGTCTTCTCTCCAAGCCCAATTCATGATATCTTGCATCTTGAATTACATTTTCAATCCATATTTTCTTAATTAACCCATTTAATGCAGCTTGCATCTTTGTGGCTCTAGCTCTTGTAATTGGGCCCCCATGAATGTGCAAAGGATCACTTGAAGCTTTAATGGTATTCCCTTGATGGTTCTCATCACCTATGCTACCTTTGGATGATGTTAATGATTCCATTGATGGTAAATTGATGGTTGCTATGCATGCTCTCAATAATGCAAGTGAAAGAAGATCAAAAATAGGGTAGGTAGTATGATAATTGATGGTAGAAGTTGTACTAATGTAACTAGCACTAGTTTAGTTGAAAAATTGAATTTGAAAACATTGAAACATCTTAGGCCATATAAGCTATAATGGTTGAATGATTGTGGGGAAGTTGAAGTAAATAAGAAAGTGCTGATTTCATTCTCTATTGGGAGATACAAGGATGAGGTTTTATGTGATATAGTACCTATGCAAGTTGGACACATTCTTTTGGGGCGACCTTGGCAATATGATAGGCATGTGATACATGATGGTCACTTAAATAGATATTCTTTTGTAATATGAATGAAAAGCCCATCACTCTTGTACTTTAACACCTACATAAGTGTGTGAGGATCAAATGTCAATACAAAATGAAGAGTGATAAAAGAAAAAAAAGAAAAAAAGTGTATGAAAGAAAGAGAGGTTGAGAGGAAAAAAAAGTGGAAAGGTAGAAAAAATGAGAATATCATTGAGAGAAAAGAGAGACAATCAATGAATTTGTTTGCAAGAGAGAGTGAGGTCAGGAGGGCTTTGTACTTTTATTCATGGAGGCTTGTTTATGTACTAATGAGCTTAACTCTTCTTTACCTAGTTCTATTGTGACTCTTTTGCAGGACTTTGATAATGTATTCCCAAATGATGGTGATGCGAATCCCATAGTGAAACTTCGAAACCCAAAATTAATTTCAAGTTTCAATTGCCCAAGAAATTTCTAAACAGATTTAAGATAAACAAAACCTTGATCCAATGCTTAAGAAAACATGAACCAAAGGTATATAGAATGATATTGATGCCACAATCAAGATGTAGATGAGAAGGTAAATGATAAGTCTAGTTTGGAACGCCACAAGTCTCAAAAGATCCAAAGAAAGAATGATCTTTCAAATTCAAATTATGTCTTACATAATAGGGTTTATGAGTTTAAATACGCTAATAGAAACCCGAGATCTTAAAAATACATATAGGTTTGTCAAAGGATGTTTTGAAAGTCTTCACTAACTCACCATAATTAATGCTAGTCATTGACAAACTCATTGCTAGCCTGCCATAATCAATGCTAGCCCACTATTATTAATGGTAGATTTAACTAACACATTGAAACACAACAAATAAATGAAGTTGAATGAACAAAAGGGTGGTTGGAATTCCCTAGCCTGAACAAGTTATAATAAATTGGTCATAACATCTTCTAGAGAACTCCAAATTCAGCTCAATTTTATTTCAAATTTGCCCTTTCCTCATTTGACCCAAATTGTGTAGTTGGCTGTCGAATAGCTTGAATAATGTTCACAATACCTTGTCTTCTCTCCAAGGCTAATTTATCATGTCTTGCATCTTTAATTGCATTTTTAAGTCCACATTTTTTCAATTAATCCATTTAAAGCAACTTGCATCTTCTTAGCTCTAGCGCATGTAATTGTGCCTCCATGAATGTGCAAAGGATCAGTTGAAGCTTTGATAGTGTTCCCTTTATGGTTTTCATCATTCCCCCTCTCCTCAAAAGGATTCGTCCTCAAATCTTCACCTACATCAAAAGGACAACGATTAGAAACATTAAAAGTTGCACTCGCATTATGCTCACCAAGAAGATCCAATTTATAGGCACTATCATTGGTCTATGCAACCACTTGAAAAGAACTATCTCCCCTTAGAAGCAGCTTGGAACGCCTTTGTGCTGGGAACCTCTCCTTTCTCATATGCACCTAAACCCAATCTTCAGGTTGAAAAACCACTTGATTATGTCCTTTGTTGGCTTGAGTAACATATTGTTCAGTCCTCTTTTCTATGTGTTGTCACGCTTTCTCATGTATTTGCTTAATAAATTTATATTTCTATTCACCATCCAAACTAGCCCGCTCATCAACAGGTAATAGTAATAAATCCAAAGGAATTAACAGATTAAAACCATAAACAATCTCAAGTGTAAGAAAATTTAACATGTGCAAACATTATTCCCAAGTTTTCAAGTTCTTTTGAATAATGGCACACATCAAAGTAGACAAAGTTCTATTTACAACCTTAGTTTGTCCATCAGTTTCTAGATGACAAGTAGTAAAAACAAAAGTCGAGTACTCAACTTGCCCCACAAAGTTCTTCAAAAGTGGCTCAAGAACTTAGCATCTCGATTTGAAACTATGCTTTTTGGTATTCCATGCAATCGTACTATCTCTTTGAAAAACAAATTAGCTATATTTGTTGCATCATTAGTTGTATGCCAATGAATGAAATATGACATCTTTGAAAACCTATCAATAATAACAAAAATACAATCCTTTCCCTTTTTTCACCTAGGTAAACCCAAACAAAGTCCTTAGAAATATCAACCTAAGGTTTGCTAGGCATGGGTAAAGGGTTATACAGTCCATGGGAAAACTCTAGATTTAGCCTATTTACAAGTGATACACTTCTCAAATATTCTTTCAACATCACATTTCATATATGGTCAAAAGAAGTGCTCTTTTAAAATATCTAAAATCTTTTCAATGCCAAAATGTCCCATTAAACCTCCCCCACGAGTTTGCGTACAAGCAATTCACGCAAGAAACTATCACACAATTTATTTTCTCTAAATAAAAACCCATCATGCCTATAGAACTCACCAAATGGAACTTTCTCACAAGAATTAAACACATTAGCAAAACCAGTATCATTAACATATAATTTTTTAATGTACTCAAATCCTAACAACTTTGCATTTAATGTAGAGATAAGTGCATATCTTCTAGATAATGCATTAGGCACCACATTCTCCTTATCTTGTTTGTACTTGATCACATAAGGAAATGGCTCAATAAATGCAACTCATCTGACTGTCTCTCATGCAACTAACCTTGCCCGACTCATGATCAATATGAATAACAAACTCTTTAGGTAGAAGATAGTGTTGTCATTTTTCCAATGCTCTCACCAATGCATACATCTCATTGTCATAGGTAGGATAGTTTATGGCTGCTCCACTCAATATCTCACTAAAGTAGGCAATAGAACTCCCTTCTTTCATCAAAATAGATCCAATACTTATACTTGAAGCATCACACTCAATTTGAAAAGTTCTAGCAAAATCAGGTAAAGTGGGTAATGGTGCAGAAAGTAATTTCTTGTTCTTTGATTAGATTGAATGTCCTTTCTTGTTCACTACCCCACTTGAACCCCACATGTTTCTTCATAATTTCAGTTTATCGTACAGCAAGGTTGCTAAAATCTTTTGCAAATCTTCTATAAAAACTAGCCAAACCATGAAAACTTCTTACCTCACCTACACTTTCAGGTGTTGGCCACTCCATAACAACCTTTACCTTCTCTTTGCAAACAATTTAATTTGTACAAAAGGAACACTTTTTCAATTAGCGTACAACTTTTCCTTCCTTAAAATAGTTAATAAATGCAAATGCTCAATATGTTCACTCATACTTTTGCTATAGATCAAAGTATCATCAAAATAGATAACCACAAATCTTAATGGAAGCACGCAAAACATAGTTCATTAATCTCATAAAAGTGCTAGGTGCATTAGATAGCACATAACTAACCATTCATATAAACCACATTTTGTTTTAAAGGCGGTTTTCCACTCATCGCCCTCTCTCATCCTAATCGATAATATCCACTTTTAAGATCAATTTTACTAAACACACAAGAACCATGCAATTCTTCAAGCATATCATCAAGTCCAGGAATAGGATGCCTATACGTAACAGTGATTTTTTTTTGGCTCAAGTGTCAACTTATTTCCTAGAAGAAGAGAGGGATTTAGAGAGACATTGGAGGATTATGAACAAACATTCAAATTTTTATTGAAGATGTTCTGGTTAATACAAAGACTTGAGAGCTCTTATATAGAGCCTCTAAAAGTAAAAGATAAGACAAGACCCTTAAGTACACACGTGAAAAACACACTTTAGACAGGACAGGACCCCTGTCATTTTATCAAAGCCGAAAATTACGGAAAGCTTCTGCAGCCATGTGAAAAGCTTGAAAATTTATGGAATGGAGGGATATCTGGATGGAGATATGTCTCTTGTCTCTTTTTCATATTGCTTTTGAGCTTTACGTATCTGTTGGTAGATCAGAAAGTCTTCATCAAGATCATATTTTTCTGTAGTGGTGGCTGGTTGGGAAGTTGACTGAGAAGCTGGCTCAGTAGGTAAGTTTTGAGATTCTTGGGATAGGAGTAGTGGGTGGAAGTCTTCCCAAGGGTCTTGAGCATCTTGAAAAATGACATTTGTGTAGTCTGGGCGTTCTTCTCTGATGAGAATATGCTTCAGACCGGAGCTTGAACCTGGAGTATTTTCTTGGGATTGTGGTAGAACCTCAAGTGAGTGAGATGGTCCTATGGATGTGTGACAAATGTTTGTTGGGACTGGTTGGACATTATTGAGTTCTAAGAGGTAAGCTTTAAAGGCCGAGATGATGGTTGGATCATGGTTGAGTGGAAATGGATGTGGAAATGTTTTCTATTCATATGCCATGTCTTGTGCCCAATAGTCTTTAGTGGATGGGTGTTGAAAATATGGCCTGTGAATGATGAAAACTGAGGTAAACAGATCCGCTTCTTGGTCAGGAAGCATGTTTAACTGACGATGGGTTGTGATGTTTTGGAGTTGTTTACGCCACCATGTTAATGATGAAAACCATTCAAGTAATGTCCAGAGAATGGATGGTGCATGACCAGGAGTTGTGATGTGCCTGAGGGTAGGTTGAACAGGAAGGACAAGTTTAGTGGCATACAGGACTGTGAGACACCAAACATACCATAATTCATCTTCTGATATGGTCAGGACTGTGAGAGTGAATCCTGTAAAAAATAAATGTTCCAGGTGAAGGGACAAAAAACAGAGAGGTTGGGTTCTGTAGACATTCATGAAATATCATAAAAGGAATTTTCTGGCAAAATCTTGAATTTGGAAGGCTGAACTGAAAGAGAGATTGAGAGGAAAAGTCTTTTGGGTTAAGGCTTTGAAAGGAAGGGAACGATTCATGGCTATGATTGGTATAGTCTGGATGGAGGTGATAAGGGTAGGCTTATTTATAGATGGACGGGTGAGGAAGTCAGGGATTAGATTTTTATCACCTTTTATTTGCTGGACTGTAAAGTCATACTTGGCGAACCAAGCTTTTAAACTGAGCCACTGCTTGTCTAGAAGCAATTTGTTCTTGAAGTTAAGGATTTTGGGAAAGAGGAATTGTCCATTTTGATAAAGAAATTGTGACTAATCAGATGGAATTCAAATTTCTTGATTCCATACTTGACTGCTAAAATCTCCTTGTAAATGACATGATAATTCTTCTCTGCGTCCTTGAACTGTCCACTTGCATGAGCGCAATAGGATTCTATTTCTCTAATCTTTTCGAGAAGAACTGCACTCCAGTATTCATCACTGGCATCTGTCTAGAGCATTCTTTGGCCTGTTGTGGGAATCTTGAGTGGTGGTGGTGACTGAGAAATCTTTTTGAGCTGTTGAACAGTTGTTGTCTACTCAGAGCCTCATGGTGGGGGTTGTTTCTTTAGCATGCGTGACAATTTGCTGGTGTGGACCACAACTTTAGGAATAAAGCCTCGCAAATAGTTCACAATTCCAAGGAACTATTGAATTTTCTTTTATTGAGATCTGTGTCTGGGAACTTTGTCAATTCTTGTGCAATGTGTGGTCCTGGATGGTAGTGACCATCTTTTAACACCATGCCTAAAAAGTCGATAGATTCCTTTCCAATGCTTCTTTTCTTTTCGGAAAGCATTATGCCATGTGTGTGTACAATGTCAAAGAAGTCTGAAAGCAATTTTTGATGGGTCTGGTGGTTGGTGGAAAACAACAAAATGTCATCGATATACACTGGAGCATGATGGAGGATGGGAGAAAATATTTTCACCATTGCTTTTTGGAACAGGGAAGGAGTAACTTTGAGACCAAAGGGCATAACTGTCCATTGATAATGGGCATTGGGAATACATAAGGCCGTTTTAGATCTATCAGAGGGTGAAATGCCGAGTTGCCAAAAGCCAGCTTTGAGATCAAATTTGGAAAAGATCATGGCATCCTGAAGATGGACAAATAGGGGCTCTGATACCATAAAAGTACGTGGCTCGTTAACCATCAGTGCAGACCAGACTAGTGCCCATTCGGGATCACCTCTAGAATTTACGTCGATGGATTCCCGCCGATATACCTTTGGGTAACGAAAACTTAAAACAGTTTTTCTATGTTATATAACCCAAAACAGACTTTCCTTTAGTCTAAAACAGGGTACCAAACCAGATAAAAATGGTCAAAAGTTTTCTGATGCATAGGATCCTTACTGGAAGGCAAGTGCAGAGCATACTTCCTTAGGTTTTGCAAAATGAACAAACTTAATCCTTTATCCATTTTTTTTTGTTCTCTAGAATTTCATTTGTAGAGAGAGAGAGGGAAGTTAGAAAGACATGGTTTAAGCAAATACGAGAGTTTTATTAACTTATGGAGATATATCTTACAATGGAGGAGAGAATTCTCTTATATAAAGAGTTCTCGATGAGATAGGACAGGACCCCTATCTTTTACAAAAGCAAAAGCAAAAGATACATCATGACACAACTTTAATGATTACAAAGGATAAAAGATGCTTTAATAATTAAAGCATGACTTTAACAAAAGCAAAAGCAGAAAGTAAAAGCAAAGCAATAATTATACAAGACAAAAGCATAAAGCAAAGCATAATTATTACAACAAGACAAACTACTTCATGGAGAGCGGATATTCATGTAGTCGTTTTTAGATGAGCTTTCTATCTCATCGGGGTCAATGTCACGAGAGACTGGAGGAAAAAAGGTTTCAGAGAGCTTTGGATTCTTCCAAGTGGGGCCATGGTAGCGTTAGTATGGAGAATCGCGTTTGGGTCCTGGCTTGGGACCAGTTGTTTGAGTGGCTTTGTCTGCTGTTGTAGGTTTGTGGGGTTGTGGAGGTGGTTGAGATGAGGATCCTGGATCATGCATGGTTGGCTGTGGGAACTGTTGGAGACGTTGGTTGAGAGGAAGGAATTCTTTCCATGGGTCTTGTGAGTCCTGGAAAAGAAAGTCAGTGTAGTCTGGTCGTTCTTCTTTAATGATGATGCCAGTGGACTTAGGTTTAGATATGGCAGATGGAGTGGGTATCATGATGAGGTCATGTTTAGGACCTAAGGAGGTGTGAAAGATGTACTTGTGTGGCGGAGTTTGGTGGTTTAATTGGTAAAGGTAGTTGTGCAGGGTGGACTATATTTCGTTTTCAATTACAGCTATATGTGGTGCAGTGAACCATTCATAAACCTGGTCTTGAGTCCAAAAGAGGTTGGTATCTGGATGCTGAAAGTATGGCTTGTGAATAATAAAGACTGATGTGAACATTTGTGCTTCAGAGGCAGGCATACGGTCAAGGTTGTGAATTTCTAATAATTGTTGTAGCTTCTTTCTGCACCATGGGATTGGGGAAAACCATTCAAGTAATGTCCAGGTAAGAGAGGTGGCTTGGTCCAGATTAAGGAGATGTTCCAAAGTGGGAGCAATGGGTAGAAGCAATTTGGTGCCATAAAGAACAGTTAGGCACCAAACATACCATAAAACATCTTCAGTGGTTTCTTTAGATGGATCAAGGGTTAAACCTGTAAGGAACAAATTTTCAGGGTGGAAGGTAGAAAAGGGAAAGGGTTCTATGATAAGGTAGGCTTTCATGAAGAAGTGAAAGAGAGCCCTTTTGGCAAATTCTTGGATGGCAAAGACAGAAGAGAAGTTTTTGTCGAAAGGAAAAGTTTTTTTCGTAAGGGCTTCAGGTGGGAGTGAAGTAGCCATGGAGATGACAGGAAAATGGTAGGTGGTGGAAAACAGAGTGAGAGGGTTTTCTGGTTTGGAGAGTCTGGAGAGCATATCAGGGATGAGGTTTTGGGATCCCTTTATATGCTTAACTGAAAAGTCATATTTAGAGAACCAATCTTTTAATCTGAGGAACATTTTTTCGGGAATAGTTTTACCTTTGAAATTAAAGATATTGGGGAAGGCTAAACTGTCCATTTGGATGAGGAAATGGTGTCCAATCAGATGATACTCAAACTTTTTGATGCCATTCTTTACTTCTAAAATTTCTTTGAACACACTATGGTAGTGCTTCTGTGTGTCATAAAATTGTCCACTGGCATAAACGATAAAGTGTTCTTGTCCGTTGAGGTCTTCAAGGAGGATGGCACCCCATGATTCATCACTTGCATCTATCTGCAATATACATCGTCCATCAGTAATCAGTTTTAAAGGAGGTGGATTTTGCGCAATCTGCTTTAGAGTAGTGACAGCAATTATGTGGTCAGCATTCCACTCTAGGGGCGTCTTTTTCAACAAAGTTGAAAGGCGATGAGTGTAGTGATCCACATGTGGGATGAAGTCTCTGATATAATTGATGTTGCTAAGAGACTGTTAAATTTGCTTTTTGGAAAGGTGATGATCTGGAGAGTGAAGCAATTCTTGGGCAATGTGCTTTCTTGGCTGATAGTGTCCATCTTTTATGATCATACCAAGGAATTCAATGTTGTCTGTAGCAATGATGCTTTTCTTGGCTGATAACATGATTTCATGACATTGGATAAGATCATAGAATTGAGTTAACAGTTGGCGATGTTCATCATGTGAGCCTGAAAAAAGTAAGATGTCATCAATGTAAATTAATGCATGATGCAAAATGGGTTGGAAGATTTGGACCATGGACTTTTGAAAAATGGAAGGGGCAGTTTTGAGACCAAAGGGTAGGATTGTCCATTGGAAATGGGCATTTGGAATACAAAAGGCGGTTTTGTAACGTTCGGAGGGTTCAATGCCTAATTGCCAAAAATAAGATTTTAGATCAAATTTTGAAAAGATTTGGGCATTTTTTAGAAAAGTAAACATGCTTTGTCGGCGAGGCAAAGGGAATTTGTCATCTTGTAAAAACATGTTTAATGGCTGGTAGTCAATGACTAGGCGTTTCTTTCCTCGGACAATTTCAGAATGTTTTTCAACATAAAAGACTTGACAAGCCCATTGAGAACTCGTGGGCTCAATTAGACCTTGGGCTATGAGTTGGGAACATTGGGCTAGGAGTAAGTCAGAAGGACTCATTCCTGGATGGGTAGCTTTGGTTGGGTTAATGTCTTCATTTAGTTTGAAAGGTAACTTAATGAAGAAAGTTGAATTTTTCCACAATGGGTTTGGATGGGTGAACTCAAAATGAGACTCTGGACAGAAAATCAAAAGTTTAGTTGAAATATCCTGGTAAGACTGGGGAGTTTCAGACAAATTGTAGAGTTTTAGAATGTCTGTGAATAGTTTGAACATGGACTTGACTCGGATTCCAGTGGGAATGATTTGGAGGTGTTTGATTTGGTGCAGGATGTCAAATCCTAATAAGATATCCTTATTAGGAAGAGTAAAACCAATAACCTTGGTCCAAATGACACAATTTGGGAAGATTTGAATACCATTGGGTTTTTTGGTAATCAAAGAGGTGGTGAAGAGTTTGCCGTTAACGGCTCTGAAATTTTCTTCAAATTTTGTCCAGTATTCATATGGAAGAATATTGGGGTTCAACATGCTTCTTTGGGCCCCGGTATCGATAAGGCCAACAGCTGGAATGGGCCTTTGGAATTTGGAAGGTAGGATGTGGAGTTTGATGGAGGGAATAGGAACAGTAGTGTCTAGGGACAATAACTATTGATGGAAAATAACTTGGGACTGGTCACTGTCTCAGTCATCAGAGGAGTTTTGTAGTGCGAACACTGTTTCATCATTGGGTTCATCTTATTCAGAGAAATAGAATTCCAGTTCATCCTTGTCTGGAGAGTAGTCGGTAGTGGCTTGAAGATGCTCGACTAGCCAGATGGATGTTTCTCTTTTGTTGAGACAATCTTTAGCATAGTGGCCTTTTTTCTTACAGATAACACATCTGCTTGAATGTCTCCATTTAAGGTCTCGTGAAGAGAATGATTTCTTTCGGAAGAATTTGTAAGGCTTTCTGGTTCTCCGAAGTTTGGATGAAAATTCTAGGGTTTTGAATTTCCGAAAATGCCTTTTCTTCTTAGAACTGCAATCACAATCTTTTTTTTTTGCATTTGATCTGTAAGTAAGGCTTTTTGCAGGCACTCCGGAATGGTTCTTTATCTTTCAACAGTTCTTTGAAAAACTGTTTCTGCTCGCAAAGTTTGTCGAGACAGGTTTTGGCAAGCTGGAAGGTTTTGCCAAGAGAGATGTTGTCAAGGGCAAGATTAGAGGCTGTGAGTTGTCGCTGTATGTCTGGTTGGAGTTCTTCTGGAAGGGAAGCCAGAAAGGGCTTTGATACCATAAAAGTACGTGGCTCGTTAACCATCAGTGTGGACCAGACTAGTGCCCATTCGGGATCACCTCTGGAACTTACGTCGATGGATTCCTGCCGATATACCTTTGGGTAACGAAAACTTAAAACAGTTTTCCTAGGTTATATAACCCAAAACAGACTTTCCTTTAGTCTAAAACAGGGTACCAAACCAGATAAAAATGGTAAAAAGTTTTCTGATGCACAGGATCCTTACTGGAAGGCAAGTGCAGAGCATACTTTCTTAGGTTTTGCAAAATGAACAAACTTAATCCTTTATCCATTTTTTTTGGTTCTCTAGAATTTCATTTGCAGAGAGAGAGAGGGAAGTTAGAAAGACAAGGTTTAAGCAAACACGAGAGTTTTATTAACTTATGGAGATATATCTTACAATGGAGGAGAGAATTCTCTTATACAAAAGCAAAAGCAAAAGATACATCATGACACAACTTTAATGATTACAAAGGACAAAAGATGCTTTAATAATTAAAGCATGACTTTAACAAAAGCATAAAGCAAAGCATAATTATTACAACAAGACAGACTACTTTATAGAGAGCGGATATTCATGTAGTCGTCTTTAGATGAGCTTTCTGTCTCATCAGGGTCAGTGTCACGAGAGACTAGAGGAAAAAAAGTTTCAGAGAGCTTTGGATTCTTCCAAGTGGGGCCATGGTAGCGTGAGTATGGAGAATTACGTTTGGGACCTGGCTTGGGACTAGTTGTTTGAGTGGCTTTGTCTGCTGTTGTAGGTTTGTGGGGTTGTGGAGGTGGTTGAGATGAGGATCTTGGATCATGCATGGTTGGCTGTGGGAACTGTTGGAAATGTTGGCTGAGAGGAAGGAATTCTTCCCATAGGTCTTGAGAGTCCTGGAAAAGAAAGTCATTGTAGACTAGTCGTTCTTCTTTAATGATGATGCCAGTGGACTTAGGTTTAGATATTACTGATGGAGTGGGTATCATGATGAGGTCATGTTGAGGACCTAAGGAGGTGTGAAAGATGTCCTTATGTGGCGGAGTTTGGTGGTTTAATTGGTAAAGGTAGTTGTGCATGGTGGACTGTATTTCATTTTCAATTACAGCTATATGTAGTGCAGTGAACCATTCATATACCTGGTTTTGAGTCCAAAAGAGGTTGGTATCTGGATGCTGGAAGTATGGCCTGTGAATAGTAAAGACTGATGTGAACATTTGTGCTTCAGAGGCAGGCATACGGTCAAGGTTATGAATTTCTGATAATTGTTGTAGCTTCTTTCTCCACCATGGGATTGGGGAAAATAATTCAAGTAATGTCCAGGTAAGAGAGGTGGCTTGGTCCGGATTAAGGAGATGTTCCAAAATGTGAGCAATGGGTAGAACCAATTTGGTGCCATAAAGAACAGTTAGGCACCAAACATACCATAACACATCTTCAGTGGTTTCTTTGGATGGATCAAGGGTTAAACCCGTAAGGAACAGATTTTCAGGGTGGAAGGTAGAAAAGGGAAAGGGTCCTGTGATAAGGTAGGCTTTCATGAAGAAGCGAAAGAGAGCCTTTTTGGTAAATTCTTGGATGGCAAAGACAAAAGAGAAGTTTTTGTCGAAAGGAAAAGTTTTCTTCGTAAGGGATTCAGGTGGGAGTGAAGTAGCCATGGAGATGACAGGAAAATGGTAGGTGGTGGAAAACAGAGTGAGAGGGTTTTCTGGTTTGGAGAGTCTGGAGAGCATATCAGGGATGAGGTTTTGGGATCCCTTTATATGCTTAACTGAAAAGTCATATTTAGAGAACCAATCTTTTAATCTGAGTAACATTTTTTCGGGAATAGTTTTACCTTTGAAATTAAAGATATTGGGGAAGGCTGAACTGTCCATTTGGATGAGGAAATAGTGTCCAATCAGATGATACTCAAACTTTTTGATGCCATTCTTTACCGCTAAAATTTCTTTGAACACGCTATGGTAGTTCTTCTGTGTGTCATAAAGTTGTCCACTGGCATAAACGATAAAGTGTTCTTGTCTGTTGATGTCTTCAAGGAGGATGGCACCCCATGATTCATCACTTGCATCTGTCTGCAATATACGTCGTCCATCAGTAATCAGCTTTAAAGAAGGCGGATTTTGCGCAATCTGCTTTAGGGTAGTGACAGCAATTGTGTGGTCAACATTCCACTCTGGGGGCGTCTTTTTCAATAAAGCTGAAAGACGATGAGTGTAGTGATCCACATGTGGGATGAAGTCTCTGATATAATTGATGATGCCGAGAAACTGTTGAATTTGCCTTTTGGAAAGGTGCTGATCTGGAAAGTGAAGCAATTCTTGGGCAATGTGCTTTCTTGGCTGATAGTGTCCATCTTTTATGATAATACCAAGGAATTCAATGTTGTCTGTAGCAATGGTGCTTTTCTTGGCCGATAACATGATTCCATGACTTTGGATAAGATCATAGAATTGAGTTAACAGCTGGCGATGTTCATCATGTGAGCTCGAAAAAAGTAAGATGTCATCAATGTAAATTAATGCATGATGCAAAATGGGTTGGAAGATTTGGACCATGGTCTTTTGAAAAATGGGAGGGGCAGTTTTGAGACCAAAGGGTAGGATTGTCCATAGGAAATGGGCATTTGGAATACAAAAGGCGGTTTTGTAACGTTCGGAGGGTTCAATGCCTAATTGCCAAAAATTGGATTTTAGATCAAATTTTGAAAAGATCTGGGCATTTTTTAGAAAAGTAAACATGCTTTGTCGGCGAGGCAAAGGGAATTTGTCATCTTGTAAAAACATGTTTAATGGCTGGTAGTCAATGACTAGGCGTTTCTTTCCTCGGACAATTTCAGAATGTTTTTCAACATAAAAGGCTTGACAAGCCCATTGAGAACTCGTGGGCTCAATTAGACATTGGGCTAAGAGTTGGGAATATTCTTGTTGGGCTAGGAGTAAGTCAGAAGGACTCATTCCTGGATGGGTAGCTTTGATTGGGTTAATGTCTTCATTTAGTTAGAAAGGTAACTGAATGAAGAAAGTTGGATTTTTCCACAATGGGTTTGGATGGGTGAACTCAGAATGAGACTCTGGTAAGACTGGGGAGTTTCAAACAAATTGTAGAGTTTTAGAATTTCTGTGAATGGTTTGAACATGGACTTGACTCGGATTCCAGTGGGAATGATTTGGAGGTGTTTGATTTGGTGAAGGATGTCAAGAGAGATGTTGGAAGATTTTGCCAAGAGAGATGTTGTCAAGGGCAAGATTAGTGGCTGTGAGTTGTCGTTGTATGTCTAGTTGGAGTTCTTCTGGAAGGGAAGCCAGAAAGACATGCTTTAATGTCGGTTCATTGAATCCATTAAGCTTGTAAAACAGCAAAGACATGCGTTTGTAATGGAAATCAAGATCCTTAGCATTGAGGGAGCAACATTTCATGTTGAGATAATCTCGTCTTGCAGCTTCAAAAACTGCAGAAGGATCTCCAAGGAATTGATCATGGAGAATAGCAAGAGCACTTGAAACTTCTAGGAGATCAACAAACTGCAACTGGCGATATTGTCCTAATGAATCAAACCAATCTCTTGGGGCACCCGTAAAACGAGCAGCAAATTCTCTAAGGATTGATTGAGTTGTGGCTCCTGGTCTTAGCATTTGGAGGTCAATCTAGGCAGACATTTCAGTAAGTCTATCACGCCATTTATGAGATGGAAGATCATCAAATGTGAACCATGGACCATTTGACGATTTTTGACTGGGTTGATTGGTCTGGGCCTGAGCTGGAGAAGGTTGGTTTGTGGCAGAAGATTCAGGTATTTCTTCATCAACTTCAGAGGGAATATCAACATATGGTTATGTTTGAGAGGTGTGGCCCTGGGTGGGTTGATTAGGTTGAGCCATCAAGATGTTGGTGATATCAGCATAGGACTTTTCAGAGTCACTGGTGGATGCTGAAGATTCAGTGTCGGTCTCGGTATGGCTATCTGAAACAGCTAGATTTGAATCAGAAGTTTCATCATCTATAGTAGATGAATGGGTGACTGTGTGAGCAGTAAACTGGTGCATGGGTTCTTTATCCTTGGATTGGGTAGGAGGTTGGGAGATAGTTGGTGGTGGAACAGATGGTGATGCTGGTGTAGAATGACCAGGAATAGAAATAGAGGTTTGAGGGAATGGGACAGGTCGTGGGTGAGGTTTAGACTTTGGCTTAGGTGTAGGAGGTGGTGGTAAAGGATTGTTTCTAAAAAGAGTATGAGTCACGCCAAATAACTTGGAAGGGTCATACTGTTTAATAGGAGATAGTATAGAGGCAAAAAGATGATAAGTGGGGCCGATGGAAAGGATAAGAGGTGATGTGGTAAAAAGGGTAGGTTTTTGTTTTTCAGATTCAATCTGAGCGAGTTCAGCTTTTAAGCGCCTGATTTCCCTTTCTTTTTTATCAAATTCCGGGCCATAGTATCTCTGGGCAAGCATGGCTCGTAACTCTGAATCGAGTTGACCAATTCTGGTTTGAAGATTTTGGTGAATCTGCTACAATTTGGGTCACACATGCCTGATCCGGGGACATCCCATAGGAAATAGCCATTGTGTTTTGCAGGATAAATAAGGTAGCCTTCAGAATAAAACCCTGTAATGGACAGATCTTCCTGAGCTGTGTGAACAACTGTAATCATGAAAGAATAAGTAAAGGAGAGCCGAGGAGGCTCTTGTGGAGCACTTGGAGGTGGTTTAAAAGTCATTCAGACTGTGCCATCTTGTCGTCTTTCAAACATACTTTCAGATGTCTGAATGGGAGGGGTATTGTTATGGAACTACTCATAGTTGGAGATCCATTCAAGAGGCATAAGCTTTATGAGCTCATGACGGGGAATTTGTCTCGGGATCTGAATGATGGTTGGGATCTGGTCCGATTCTGCTAATACCATGAGGGTGTCAGAATGGTGTTCTGGGGTAGGTAGATCTAAGGCGTGATTTTGAAGCCTATAAACCAATTGATGGTGTAAGGTGACAATTTTGGCAGAGGAAATTTGTTCTGCACCTTGAATTTGAACTTGAACTTTCAAGGCTATGGGCAAATTGGTGTCTTGGAGAGAAATGTTAAAGTTTGGATAAAAGGTAAGTAGAACACTTTTGGCATGAAGGGTTGTGAGGACAGTACCGATAACAGCATCTTGGTACTGTTTGAATTGGGTATCAAGCATAGCAATTCGAGCGGTAACTGCTAATCTTTTTCTCCCATGAAGGGTAAGGATTAATCTGATGCCTCCAAGATAGAGATGGGTAAAACCTTCTCGTTTCCAGTTGGAAATCAATTCTGAGGGGATTTCAAGAGTAACATATTGCTCAGCAGGGGTTGCTTGAAGAGAACATTGATCCAGGTAAGAAGACTGGATATATTCTTTAGGGTGAGGTCTGCGGGTGGATATGAGAGTATGGATACTGCGGGTAAAAGAACTGGGGCGTTTGTAGAGCTGGTAAGGACTGATGAGAGGGTACGAAGGTTCACTGACTTGGGCGGATTTAGGGATGTAGGAGTATTCGACAAGATTTTCAATTTTGTGGGCAGTATGAGAAGTGCAAGATTTCGGTAAAGAAAGAGTAGATAAAAGAATAACAAGAGTTGAAGGGATTGAAGTTGAAGTGGAAGCCATGAATGAGAAGTTCTCTCTGCGCCTGAAATTCTAGGGATCAAATGAGAATAAAGTCTTAAATTATACCATTTTGGTTGTAACAAAATTTCAAGGAAGAGGAAATTTTTCATCTTTGAGAAAAGCATTGAGAGGCTGATAATCAATTACCAATCTCTTTTTTCCTCGGACTAATTCAGACATTTTTTCAACATAAAAGGCTTGACACGCCTAATCTGAAGTTGTTGACTCAATGAGACCTTACTTAAGCAATTGATCACATTCTTGTTTGGCTAAAAGAATGTTAGATGGTGGCATTCCCAGATGAGTTGCTTTTGTTGGATTGATATCTTCATTTAACTTGAATGGTAGTTGAATGAAGAACTTGCCATTTTGCGAAAGAGGGAAAGGATGACTGAACTGAGAATGATTTTCAGGACATAACTGAAGAAGTTTTTGAGTGATTAGAGCATAAAGGGGGGCTGTATCTGAAAGAGTATACAGACGAAGAATATCTGTATAAGGCAAAAACATTTGTTTGAAGTTGATGCCAGTTGGTGTAATGTGAAGGTTTCTTACCAGATGTAGGATATCAAATCCTATGATAAGATCTTTGTCTGGTAAATCTGAACCAACGAGTTTTTGCCATATGATACAGTTTGGGCTTTTTGGTAATCAGTGATGTTTTGAAGATTTCAGCATTGGCTGCTTTGAAGAACTCAATATGTTTTTCCCAACAAGAGGAAGGAAGAACTGTGGGATTGAGCATACTACATTGTGCACCAGTATCAAGGAAACCAATAACAGGAGTTGGCTTATGATACTTGGAAGGGAGTACTGAAATTCTTACTGAAAGAGTAGTAGGTTTAGAATTAACCTGATTAACTTCTTGAACAGTAGAAATAACAGAAATTTCATCTATCTCAGAATCATCTGTTGACTCTGTGAGGATAAATGTTGTATGATCATCATATTTTATTTGTTCAGAGAAATTGGACTCAACTTCATCATGGTCAGAAAGCAGGGAAGATTTTTCCAGGTGTTGAACAGCTTTAGCAGACTTGTTTGGACAATTGTGGGCAAAGTGACCGCGTTTTTTGCAAATGAAACAATGGTTATGCTTCTTTTTTCTGAACTGGGATGGATCTTTCTTCTTGAAGTATCTGTGAGGTTTTTTACCTTTTTTGGAAGATCGGTGAGGGTTCTTTTGGAAATGACCTTTCTTCTTGGTTGGACAAGTGCATTTTTTGTCATCTTTGCACTGGATTTTGAGGTATGGTTTTTTTGCAGGCTGAGGCAAAGGTTTTTTTATTTTCAATGAGGTCTTTGAAGAAGTCTTTTTGTTCACATAATCTATCAAGACATAACATAGTCAACTGGAAGATTTTTCCAAGAGAGATGTTGGCTATGCCCAGATTGAAGGCAGTAAGCTGCCTCTGGAGTTCTGGCTGAAGTTCTAAAGGAAATGAAGCAATGAAAACATGCTTTAAAGTTGGATCATTGAATCCATTTAATTTGTAGTAGAGCATGCTCATTCTTTTGTAATGAATCTCCAAATGGTTGCGCTTGAGAGAGCAACATTTCATTTGATGAAATTCTTTTCTGGCTGCTTCATTTACTACAGCTAGCTCTCCGATGAACTGTTCATAAATAACTGAAAGGGCTTATGCGACTGTGGTTTGAATCAATTGAAGTTGTCTGTATTCTCCTAGACTTTCAAACCAATCTCGCAAAGAACCATTGAATCTTGAACAGAATTCTCGAAGAAGTCTTTGAGATTGTACATTTGGTCATGTCATTTGTACATCGACCCAAGCAGCAAATTCTTGATGTCTGGCTGGCCATTTATGGCAAGGAATGTATTCAAAAGTGAACGATTGTGTCGAAGATAGTTTAGAGGAAGTTTCATGTGCTGGTGGGTTTAGAGGAATTGGTTCAGTTTGTGAACTGCCTTGATCTGTATTTTCATCATTAGATTCATCTACAACTGGTGTAGATGTACTTGGTTCTTCTGTCTTTGTGGATGGTTAAACCATGAGTAAGCCAGAGATATCTGCATATTGGGACTCTGAGTCTGAGGAAGATTGCTCTTGAGAACTAGAACTATAATCAGAGGATGAGTTTGAATCTAGATCACTGTCTTGTAACCCAACACTTTGGTAAAAGTATTGGTGTACAGGAGCTTTGTCTTTCCTTGGTTCAAGAGTTGCCTTTGGAGAGTCTTCAAGTATTGGAGAGGTTTCTTTTGGTTTTGGTTCTGAAATTTTGACTTTCATGGCTGGCTTTTTGGATGTTGAAGGTGCTGTGGGAAGTTCTGAATTTTTGTAAAGAAGATGAGAAAGACCAAAGAACTTGTTGTAGTTCATTGGTGGTTTGGAAGGATTATAGAAGGGCTGATATGTATCAAATAGAGGGGCACGAATTGGTAAATATTGAGTTTTGGTGAAAAAGGATGGTTGTTCTTTGTCTGCATCAATTATGGCTAGCTCAACTTTTAGCTTTCTAATCTCTGCTTCTTTTTTGTTAAATTCTGGACCCCATATACAATTGTTAATCATTGTTCTAAGATCAACATCTAATTCAAAGATTCTGTTCTGCAAATTCAAATAGATTTGTTCTAACTGAGCATTGAGTGAATCCACCTGGGTTTCAATCTTGGTCACCTGGGTTGCAACTTTGTTGAGTTTTCTCCCAAGATTATGAAGTACTTGGTTTTGAGCATTGGCATTCCGAGTTTGCCAATTTAAGACTGCTTCATATTACTTTGGGGCTTCTGGTTGACCAGAAGATGTGATGGGTGACTGCACAAAAGGCTGAGAAACATCAGGCATGACCTGATGATCATGCCTGATGTTTGTTCTGTGGATCTGTTTGTTTTTCAAGTGGGGGAAATGATTCTTGGTAGGACTGACTGGAGAAGGAAAACATTAGGCATGACCTAAGCTTTGGTGGTGGAGGAACACCGCATCCTCCAGACTGATGCCAACGATGATTACTGGAGTGCCATTCTTCTCGAAGAAATCAATGGCGTGCGTCATTTATGTGAACATGCAAGCAGTCAATTCAAAGACTTTGAAAAGAACTACCATGTGATCTACAAAGAAATCTTGGCAATCAAGTATGGCATTAAAAAATTCAAATTTCATCTCATCAGCCACACATTTCTTATCAACATGGATAATTTTTCTTTTCCCAGAATTTTTGACTTCAAAAACAAGTTGCTCCCTGACAAGCAACTGCTCAATCTCAAAACCTGGTTTACTAAGTATGACTTCATTGTTCAACACATAAAAGGCAACCAAAACCTCATTCCCGATTTCCTCACACGTCCAACTATAAATAAACCCTCACTTAATAAACCCTCACTCATTTCATCAATCCGAACCATTCCAGTCATAGCTATGAATCGCCAACTTCCTTTCAAAGCTCTCACCCAGAGACACTTTCCCATGAACATTTCTTTCCAGTTGGCTTACCAGCTACAAGATTTTGCAAAGAAATTCCTTTACAGCTTCTTCTTTAATGTTCAAACTAAAAAACCCAACCGTTTTCCTAATCTTTGCATGAAGCACCTGTTTCTCACAGGCCTCACTCTCTCCTCCCTGTCCATCTGTGAAGATGAACTTTGGTATATGTGGTGTCTTACCACATTGTATGCCACAAAGTTGGTTCTCACCTTACCACTCCTGAGTTCTTACCAGACCTCCTATGTACTCTCCTTGAATGGTATTCCCCACTCACTTGGTGGCGTAAACAACTCCAGCAGTTGATTACTTTTCATGGAATAGACAACATGCCAGACCAAGAAGCTAACATGTAGACTGCAGTCTTCATTATCCACAGGCCTTACTTCCAACATCCAGAAATGCGGGACTACTAGACACAAGACATGGCATATGAATGGAGAGCTTATCCTCATCCATATACCCTCATTCATGACACATCCATTACTTCAGTTCTCAAACCCTACCTTATGGCACTCAACAATGTTCCTTCCCCGGCCACAGACCTTCACCACACCTCTATTGGACCATCCCACACTCTTGAGATTATTCCCAAAACACAAGGATGTACTCTAGGTTCAAGTTCAAGCCCTCAAGGTATTCTTGTCATAGAACAACGTCCTGACTACACCAACGTCTTATTCCAAGATGCTCAGGATCCATGGGAAGACTTTCAGTCCCTTCTCCATACTAAAAATCCCCGTTACACTATCACCACTCCAGACTCTCTTACTGCATCTACATCTCAGCACATGATGACTGAAGCTAATGAAACAAAATACTAGCAAACTGAGCTATACCTCAACCAATGCCAAATCCATCGGCACAAACGACAATATAAAAAAGACACTGAAAATGTGTCACCATCTCGTTTTCCATCCACTCTGTGACAACGACTTCTGCACAAGCTTTTGATACACCTATCCATGTGATTCCCGTTTTTCTTTTGTTAAAGTCCTTGTCGGTGTGCTTTACTTTTGTTAAAGTCCTTGTCAGTGTGCTTTACTTTTGTTAAAGTCCTTGTCGGTGTGCTTTACTTTTGTTAAAGCCCTTGTCGGCGTGCTTTACTTTTGAAAAATGTCTTGATTAGTGTGCTTTTCTTCAGAATCATTCGAGAGGTCCTGTTCTCAATGATTTTCTATAAATAGCACATTCATCTTCAGTTGTAGGGAGCTCATCAAAAAATAAAAAATCCAGTTCTATACATTATGTTTCCCTAAATCAAAGCAATTATTTTCTAGGAATCAAAGCAATTATTTATGTTAATAATGATACGCTCACCTCCAAATTTTCTATACTGAGTATATTCTGCACTTGCCTTAAGCCTCAGGATCCTGTGCATCAGAAAGGTCCTGTTTTTATCCTCTAAAACCGATTTTATAAAATGACCCTGCATGCTGAGTTTTCGGGTGGTATCGTGAAAAACTATTTTCAACTGTGATTTCGAATTTGGTATTGAATGGATAAGTGTATATCGGCTGGAAACCTGATTGTGCGGGATACGGGACGTGATCTGTTCTAAGTCAGATCTATTCCTTGAAACTGTCCCTAAGGCAGATTAAGTTCTGCATCAATCTGGTAAAACAACGCCACGTACAACTACCCACTGGTATCAAATCAATCTGGTAAAACAACGCCACGTACAACTACCTACTGGTATCAAAGCCCAGCGTCTTGCCGAGGTGGTATCATTAGCAATTTGAATAATCTTATTAA
Source organism: Citrus medica (assembly GCA_002013955.2). Lineage (NCBI taxonomy): Eukaryota > Viridiplantae > Streptophyta > Magnoliopsida > Sapindales > Rutaceae > Citrus > Citrus medica. The sequence goes on along the minus strand of MKYO02026784.1, from coordinate 139,736 downwards.
CTTCATTTCCTCAACCATGGAAACAAATACAACATCAACTTCATTTCCTTCATCATCTTCATCCAATATCTCTTTTTCTTCTACTCTATCTCTTCCCAAATCATGTTCTAAGCACATAGCCTCCAAAATTGAGAATCTTGTTGAATATTCCTATATTACAGAATCTGCTCAAATCAATGAGTCCCAGTTTCCCATCATGACTCCTTACAATCTCTACAGACAGAAAACTTCTTTCACTAGAGGTATCCGAACTTTGATTTCCATTAAAAGACAAATCCCAAAAGAATACATCCAGTCATCTAGACTAGATCAGTGTGCTTTACAAGCCTCTCAGAGTGAACAATATGTCACTATGGAAATATCCTCAGATCTCGTCGCCAACTGAAAACAAGAAGGGGTACACGCACCTCCATCTTGGAGGTGTACGCTTAATTCTCACTCTTCATTGCAGAAAAGGCTTACCTGTCACAGCTAGAATTTCTCTCCTAGACACTAGGTTCAAAGAATACCAACATGCTGTTATAGGAATCGTTTTGACAACCCTCCATTCTGGTAGTGTCTTATTAATCTTTTACCCCAATTTCAACCTCTCTCTTGAAGACCCTAACCTTCCAACAACTCTTAAGGTCCAGATCCAGCTCCAAGGAGTAGAACAAACACCCACATCAAAGATTGCAACTCTCCATCACCAAATAGTGTATCGATTACAAAATCATGTACTAGATCTTCCCACACCATACACTACTTCTGATGTCTTGATGATATTAGCTGACACAGACACAATTCCAACTATCATTCCAATTCCCAAACAAATCCAGAAACAATAATTGCTCAAACTCATGCCTCTTGAATGGCTAACTAACTATGAGCACTTTCACTAAAATTCTGAGCCAATACAAACCACAAAAGCCACATTTGACAGACAACCAGATGGTCAAGTCAAATTGTCTTTTCAAACTCCTGACACCAAGTCTATTTCAGACAGTACACAGCTTTCTTATACTGCTATGATCAAAGCAGTTTAAACTAGTCAAGAAAAGAAACTTCCTATTCATGATTTTTCCTCTGAAGGGTATCCAGTATATCTCGGTAAAATCAATGGTCATTTCCTATGGGATGTTCCTGAAGCCCATATGTGCAATCCAGATTGTCCTTGCTTGCATGATACGGATATTGACGAGGAATTGGAAGTTATGCGGAGATAGAAAAAGAAGAAGAAAAAATCTTCTTATCCACCATCATCTTGCAAATCTTTTCCTCCACAACCTCCACCAGATCCCAAACCTCCTGTCCAACCAATCAGATCTTGCCTTATGTTTTCAAGCCACTCCTATGAGGAATCTTTTCCTCCACTTGAAAAATAGACAGACACACAAACCCGAGTTACCTCCAAACCCTTTGTCCAATCTCCAGTTACAGCCTCTGGGCAACCTGAAGAGCCAAAACAATATGAAGCTGTTCTAAACTGGCAAACCAAAAACACCAGTGCTCAGAATCAAACTCTTCAGCAACTCGGTAAGAAAATTGATCGTGTTGCCAGTCAAGTCTCTCAGACTGAAACTAAAGTTGATTTAATCAGCAGTCGTCTTGATAAGATGTATATACATCTCCAAGATCGGATCTCCGAACTCGACACCGATCTCCGATGAATGATCAACAACCACATTTGGGGTCCAGAGTTCAATAAAAAAGAAGTTGAGATCAGAAAACTCAAAGCCAAATTGTCGAGAATTGATGTTGAAAAGACCCGACCTTCCCTTTTCCCTCAACCACAACCAACACCGGTATCTCCTCCATTCTTTGAATCCTATAAACCTTTCTACACACCATCCAGACCTCAACAACCTGTTTATAATCAATTCTTTGGGTTCTCACACCTTCAACCAACTCCACAACCATCTTCACCTAGAAAATCAAAATCCAAGGTCAAAATTTCAGAACCAAAGCCAAAGGTCCCTTCATCTTCCTCTACCTCCACCATACCTCCAGAAGATTTGCCACAGGATGTTCCTGAGCCTCTTAAGAAAGACAAAGACCTGATGGATCAGTATCATTATCATATTGTCCAACATCACTCTTATGACTCATTTGAGCCAGAAACAGTCGATGAGCCAAACCCATCTGAGTCTAACTCGTCTTCTTCACACTCCTCTACAACCTCAGACGAAACCTCAACTGACTCTGAGTCCGAATATGCTGACATTACAGGCATATTAATGGCCACTGAAATTGTAGATCCAGGTGCCTCTACTTCAACACCTATTGTTGAAGATCATCCTCTGATCAAGCATCTCAAACAAACCCAATGCCACCACCAGTCCATGAACACTCACAAAACCATCTCCAACATCTTGGTTTACATTTGATGACCTTCATCGTCATAAATGGTCTACCAGACTCCAAGAATGTGCTGCATGGATTGATCTCCAAGGTACCAAACCTAATGCCCAACCCCAAGCCGTTCTTCGTGAATTCATAGCCCGATCCACAGGTTCTCTACGAGACTGGCTAGAAAGCTTAGGTGAATACCGACAGATCCAATTCATGGAATCCCCAATTGGAACTGCACTCAATCTTATTTATGAACAATTCATTGGTGAAAAAACTGGTTCCACTGATGCAGACAGAAAAGAATATCACCAGATGAAGTGTTGTTCTCTCAAAAGACACCTTCTAGATGCTCATTACAAAAGAATGAGTATTCTATTTTACAAGATGAATGGATTCAATGAGCCATCTCTTAAACATGTCTTCATAGCCTCTCTTCCTCCTTAATTACAACCAAATCTTCGAAGAAAACTTACAGCAACTAATCTGAGCATAGCTGATATCTCTTTGGGAAAGATTTTCCAAATGGCCATGCTATCTCTTGATAAAATCTATGAGCAAAAAGAATTCTTTAAAGATCTTATGGAAGATAAAAAATCCTTTTCTTAGGCTTGTCACAAACCTTATCTCAAAACCGAGTGTAAGGATGAAAAGAAATGTGTTTGTTCAACCATAAAGAAACGACATTTCCAGAAACACTTGCACAAGAAACCATCCTCCAAAAAATCTTTTCGGTATTTCAAAAAGAAGATATTTCTCAATACTGAAAGAAAAAGTCCAACCGTTGTTTCGTCTGCAAGAAACGCGGTCACTTTGCCCGAAATTGTCCCCATAAATCTGTCAAAGCTATTCGTCTTATCCAACATCTTCAACATTCTTCTCTGTTATCTGAGAATGAGGATGTCGAATCAAATTTTTCAGAACAATCAGCTCAAGATGACCAAACTGCTTTCCTCATCGCAGAATCCTCTGATTATGAAGATATTTATGTCATCTCTACAGTTCAAACTGTCAACCATGTTTTCACCATTCCTAGACCTTCTCTCAAGATGTCCATCATTCCTTCTAAATTTCATAATCCTGTTCCTGTTATCGAGTTTATTGACACTGGTGCAGACACTGGTATGATTGATCCTTCTGTTCTTCCATCAGACTGTTGGGAACACCATTCTAAACTTTTCAGAGCAGTTAACCCATTGGTATTCAATTCTTTCCGAATTGTATAATTTGGAAAAAGATTGGAGCCTCCAAACTCCCAGCTAAAGATTTACTCATAGGTTTTGACATTCTTCATTTGGTTAAAACTCTCTTCCTCACCAGTTCTGGCGTTCGCTACAAACAAATGTTCTTACCCTATACAGATACTCTCCGTCTATATGCCCTTTAAGAAACACCATCTCCATACAGTCTTATCTCACAAAAGTTCTTAGAGTTCTATCCAGAAAACCATTCATAGTTCCACCATCCTTCACCTCTTTGGAAAAACAGGAACAATTCTTCATTCACCTTCCCTTCAAACTCAATGAAGACATAAACCCCATAAAAGCATCACACCCGGGTATGTCTCCTTCAGACCTCCTGCTTGCCAAGCAATAATGCTCTCAGTTATTCCAACACGGCCTCATTTAGTTTACTGATTCAGATTGGGCTTGTCAAGCCTTTTATGTTGAAAAATGATCTGAATTAGTTCGTGGCAAACAGAGATTAGTTATTGATTACCAGCCACTTAATTCTTTTCTTAAAGATGATAGTTTCCCCTTCCAAAAATCCAGACCCTGTTTGTCCATGTTCAAGGGGCTCGTATCTTCTCTAAGTTTGATTTAAAAGCTGGTTTTTGGCAACTTGGTATTTCACCAATTGACCGTCACAAAACTGCCTTCTGCATCCCTGATGCCCATTATCAATGGACTGTTATGCCTTTTGGACTTAAAGTCGCTCCCTCCTTATTTCAAAAAGCCATGACAAAAATCTTTAGTCTTATTCTGCATCATGCATTAGTCTACATTGATGATATTTTGTTGTTTTCCTCTGACCATTAGAGCCACCAGAAGCTCCTTTTGGATTTCTTTCACATTGTGCAGGCACATGGTATCATGCTTTCTGAAAAGAAAAGCAGCATAGGAAATGAATGAATTGACTTTCTTGGCATGGTAATTAAAGACGGCCAATATCATCCTGGTCCACACATTGCAGTTGAATTATTAAAGTTTCCGAACACACATCTCAACAGGAAGCAGATCCAACAATTCCTCGGGATTGTTAATTATGTTGGTGATTTTATCCCAAAAGTTTCAATTCACACAAGCCAGTTGTCACGCATGCTAAAAAAATAGTGCCCTCCATGGGGCCCTGCTCAGATAGAAGTTGTCAAGCAGCTAAAGGTGATCACACAATCCCCTCCTCCACTCAGGATTCCCACAAAGGGACACCACATCCTCCAGACTAATGCCAGCGATGATTATTGGAGTGCCATTCTTCTCGAAGAAATCAATGGCGTGCGTCATTTATGTGCACATGCAACGGTCAACTCAAAGACTCTGAAAAGAACTACCATGTGATCTACAAAGAAATCTTGGCAGTCAAGTATGACATTAAAAAATTCAAATTTCATCTCATCAGCCACACATTTCTTATCCACATGGATAATTCTTCTTTTCCCAGAATTTTTTACTTAAAAAACAAGTTGCTCCCTAACAAGCAACTGCTCAATCTCAAAACTTGGTTTGCTAAGTATGACTTCACTGTTCAACACATAAAAGGCAACCAAAACCTCATTCCCGATTTCCTCACACGTCTAGCTATAAATAAACCCTCACTCATTTCCTCAATCCGAACCATTCCAGTCATAGCTATGAATCGCCAACTTCCTTTCAAAGCTCTCACTTAGAGACACTTTCCCATGAACATTTCTTTCCAATCGGCTTACCAGCTACAGGATTTTGCAAAGAAATTCCTTTACAGGTTCTTCTTTAATGTTCAAACCAAAAAACCCGACCGTTTTCCTAATTTTTGCATGGAGCACCTGTTTCTCACAGGCCTCACCCTCTCTTCCCTGTCCATGTGTGAAAATGAACTTTGGTATATGTGGTGTCTCACCACCTTGTATGCCACAAAGTTGGTTCTTCCTATCAAACTAGCATGCTGGTACTCTTTGAACCTGGTGTCTAGGAGAGAAATTCTAACTGAGACAAGTAAGCCTTTTCTGCCATGAAGAGTGAGAATTAAGCGTACACTTCCAAGATGGAGGTGCGTGTACCCTTCTCGTTTCCAGTTGGCGACGAAATCTGAGGGTATTTCCATAGTGACATATTGTTCACTCTGAGAGGCTTGTAAAGCACACTAATCTAGTCTAGATGACTAGATGTATTCTTTTGGGATTGGTCTTTTAGTGGAAATCAAAGTTCGGATACTTTTAGTGAAAGAAGTTTTCTGTCTGTAGAGATTGTAGGGACTCATGATGGGAAACTAGGACTCATTGATTTGAGCAGATTCAGGAATATAGGAATATTCAACAAGATTCTCAATTTTGGAGGCTATGTGCTTAGAACATGATTTGGGAAGAGATAGAGTAGAAGAAAGAGAGATATGGGATGAAGATGATGAAGGAAATGAAGTTGATGTTGTATTTGTTTCCATGGTTGAGGAGGTCTTCTTCTAGGAGATCAAATAAGATTATTCAAATTACTAATGATACCACCTCGGGTCACATGGCCATGAAAGTGGAACGACAATTGAAAAAGAAAGGTTCCACTAGAACCAATTTGGGTTCATCTTCCTCATGGAAGTCAAAATGGAGCAAAGATGAAAAGGTTGTTTCAAAGCCTAAGATTGAGCCAATCAAGGATCATAAAGAGGGAGGCAACCAAAGCAAAGGTAAATATGATTCCCAACACTCTAGAAATAGAGATATTAAGTGTTTTAAACGTTTGGGGACAGGTCATATTGCATCTCAATGCCCAAATAAGAGAGTAATGATCTTGAGGGATGATGGTGATGTTAAAATCGAGAGTGAATCAGATGGTGATCCTATGCCACCTTTGGAGGATGCTAATGATGGTGTAGAATATCCTGTTGACGGTAAATTGATGGTTGCTAGGCGTGCTCTGAACATGCAAGTAAAAGAGGATGATGAGGTACAACGTATGTAGTATGATAATTGATGCCACATCAAAGATAAGGTATGTAGTATGATAATTGATGGTGGAAGTTGTACTAATGTAGCTAGCACTAGTTTAGTTAAAAAATTGAATTTGAAAACTTTGAAACATCCGAGGCCATATAAGCTACAATGGCTGAATGATTGTGGGGAAGTTAAAGTAAATAAACAAGTGTTGGTTCATTCTCTATTGGGAGGTACAAGGATGAGGTTCTATGTGATGTAGTACCCATGCATGCTGGACACATTCTTTTGGGTCGACCTTGGCAATATGATAGGTGTGTGACACATGATGGTTACTTAAATAGATATTCTTTTGTAATGAACAAAAGGCAAACCACTCTTGTACCATTAACACCTAGGCAAGTGTATGAGGATCAAATGTCAATACAAAAAGAGAGTGATAAAAGACATTTCCAGAAACACTTTCACAAGAAATTATCCTCATGAACATCTCTTTTCAATCTGCTTACCAATTGCAAGATTTTGCAAAGAAATTCCTGTACCGGTTTTTTTTTTTTTGCATGGCCATTTGAAAACTCTAGCCCAGAGAGATATCAGCGATGCTTAGATTTGTGGCTATGAGTTTTCTTTGAAGATCAGGTTGTAACTCATTAGGGAGAGAAGCAATGAAGACGTGTTTAAGAGATGGCTCATTAAACCCATTTAGCTTGTAGAATAGAATACTCATTCTTTTTTAAGAGGCTCGGGAATGTCTTGTGGTGGTTCTTCGGGAGGAACTGTAGAGGTACAGGAGGAGGAAGTGACCTTTGGATGTGGTTCGGAGATTTTGACCGAGTTGTTAAAGAGTTTGATTCTGAGCACTGGCGTTTTTGGTTTGCCAGTTGAGAACAGCTTCATACTGTCTTGGTTCCTCGGGTTGGGTAGAGGCCGTAATGGGAGATTGGACAAAAGGTTTGGATGTAACTCGGGTTTGTGTGTCTGTCTATTTTTCAAGCAGAGAAAAAGAGTCCTCATAGGAGTGGCTTGAAAACATAAGGCAAGATCTGATTGGTTGGATAGGCGGTTTGGGATCTGGTGGAGGATGTGGAGAAAAAGATTTGCAAGATGATAGTGGATACGAAGATCGTTTCTTTTTCTTTTTCTTTCTCCTCATAACTACGAATTCCTCATCAATATCCATATCATCCAAGCAAGGACAATCCGGATTGCACATATGGGCTTCAGGAACATCCCATAGGAAATGACCATTAATTTTACCGGGATATACTGGATACCCTTCAGAGGAAAAACCATGAATAGGAAGTTTCTTTTCTTGACTAGTTTGAACTGCTGTGATCATATCAGTATAGGAAAGCTGTGTACTGTTTGAGACAGGCTTGAAGGCAGGATTTTGAAAAGACAGCTTGACTTGACCATTTGGTCGTCTGTCAAATGTAGCTTCTGTGGTTTGAACTGGTTCAGAATTTTGGTGAAAGTACTCATAGTTGGTTAGCCATTCGAGAGGCATGAGTTGAAGCAATTCTTTTTTTGGGATTTGTTTGGAGATTTGGATGATGGTTGGAATTGTGTCTATGTCCGCCAATATCATCAAGGCATCCGAAGTTGTGTATGGTGTGGGAAGATCTAGTGCATGATTTTGTAATCGATACACTATTTGGTAATAGAGAGTTGCAATCTTGGATGTGGGTGTTTGTTCTGCTCCTTGGAGCTAGATCTAGACTTTTAGGGTTGTTGGAAGATTGGGATCCTCAAGAGAGAGGTTGAAATTGGGGTAAAAGGTTAATAAGACACTGCCAGCATGAAGGGTTGTCAGAACAATTCCTATGACAGCATCTTGGTACTCCTTGAACCTGGTGTCTAGGAGAGCAATTCTAGTTGTAACAGGTAAGCCTTTGCGACCATGAAAAGTGAGGATTAAGCGTACACCTCCAAGATGGAGGTGCGTGTACCCTTCTCGTTTCCAGTTGGCGACGAGATCTGAGGGGATTTCCATAGTGACATATTGTTCACTCTGTGAGGCTTGGAGATTACACTGATTCAGTCTAGAAGACTGGATATATTCCTTTGGGAGTGGCCGTTTAGTGGAGATGAGGGTCCGAATACTTCTAGTGAAAGAAGTTTTCTGTTTGTAGAGATTGTAAGGACTCATGATGGGAAACTGGGATTTATTGATTGGGGCAGATTCTGAAATATAAGGATATTCAACAAGATTCTCAATTTTGGAGGCTATGTGTTTAGAACATGATTTGGGAAGAGAGAGAGTAGAAGAAAGAGAAATATGGGATGAAGATGATGAAGGACATAAAGTTGAAGATGTATTTGTTTCCATGGTTGCTGAATCCTCTTCTAGGAGTTCAAATAGATTATTCAAATTACTAATGATACCACCTCAGCATGAAGTGTGGCTCTGATACTAACTTGGGCCGGGCCTAACTCAACCCCAAAAGAACTCTCAAAGGGTGAGGACTGCCCAGCGCTTATAAGCGATCAGGAGCTTTGGCTTGCCAGCGATGTGGGATAAGAGCTTATCATTCACTCTACCCTTGCCCTCGGGCCTTGGCTGTGATACCAACTTGGTAAGAAAATTGACCGTGTTGCCACCCAAGTCTCCCAGTCAGAAACTAAAGTTGATTCAATCAGCAGTCGCTTAGGTCAGATGTATATCCATCTTCAAGATCAGATTTCTGAACGAGACACCGATCTCAAACGAATGATCAACAATCATATTTGGGGCCCAGAGTTTAATAAAAAATAAGTCGAGATCATAAAACTCAAAGCTGAATTGTCCAGAATTGATGCTGAAAAAACTAGACCTTCCATTTTTACTCAACCACAACCTGCACTAGTATCTCCTCCAGTCTTTGACACCTATGCCTCTTTCTACACACCATCCCGACCTCAACCACCTCTCCAACCAACTCCTCCACCATCTTTACCCAAAAAATCATGATCTAAAGTCAAAATCTCTGAACCACGTCCAAAGGCCACTTCCTCCTCCTCAACCTCTACAGTCCCTCCCGGAGAACCACCACAAGACATTCCCGAGCCTCTTAAAAAGGATAAAAGCCCAATGGACCAGTATCATTATCATAATGTCCAGACCCATTCCTCCGATTCCTCTGACTCTTCTGGGCCAACTATCTCATCCTCGTTTTCATCCTATGCCACATCACCAGCCTCCACTGACTCGGAGTCTGAATATGCTAACATTACAGGCATTTTAATGGCCACTAAAATGGCAGAACCAAGTGCCTCTTCTCCAACTCCCATTGTTGAAGACAATCCCTCTGACCAAGCTTCTCAAACAGACCCAGTGCCACCACTAATTCATGATCACTCTACAAAACCATCTTCAGCATCTTGGTTTACATTTGATGGCATTCCCCGTCACAAATGGGCTACTCGACTTCAAGAATTTGCTGCTTGGATTGATCTTCAAGGTACCAAGCCTAATGCTCAACCTCAAGCCGTTCTTAGAGAATTTATGGCCCGCTCGACGGGTCTCTTTACGAGACTGGCTAGAAAGCTTAGGTGAATACCGACAGCTCCAATTCATGGAATCTCCGATTGGTACAGCCCTCAATATTATTCATGAGCAATTCATCGGTGAAAAAACTGCTTCCACTGAAACGGACCGAAAAGAATACCATTAAATGAAATGTTGTTCTCTTAAAAGACATCTTCTAGATGCTCATTACAAAAGAATGAGTATTCTGTTCTACAAGCTGAATGGGTTCAATGACCCATCTCTTAAACACGTCTTCATCACTTCTCTCCCTAATGAGTTACAACATGATCTTTACAGAAAACTCGCATTCACAATTCTAAGCATCGCTGAAATCTCTCTGAGCAAGATTTTTCAAATGGCCGTGCTATCTCTTGATAAGATCTGTGAACAGAAAGAATTCTTCAAAGATCTCATGGAAGACAAAAATCCCTTCTCTGAAGCTTGTAAAAAACCTCATCTCACTATGCAATGTAAAGATGCAAAGAAGTGTGTTTGTTCGACTAAAAAGAAAAGACATTTCCAGAAACACTTCCACAAGAAATCATCCTCCAAAAAACCTCTTCGGTATTTCAGAAAGAAAGATGTTTCTCAGTACCGAAAGAAAAAATCCAACAGTTGTTTCCTCTATAAAAAACGTGATCATTTTGCCCGCAATTATCCTCACAAATCGGCCAAAGCTGTTCGTTTTATCCAACATCTTCAATATTCTTCCCTGTTATCTGAGAATAAGGATGTCAAATCAAATTTTTCCGAACAGTTAGCCCAAGATGACCAGACTGCTTTCCTTATAGCAGATTCCTCTGATTCTGAAGATATTTCAATTATTTCTACAGTTCAAACTGTCAACCATGTTTCCACCATTCCTAGACCTTCCCTTAAGATGTCCATCCTTCCTTCTAAATTCCATAAACCTGTTCCTGTTATCGGGTTTATTGACACTGGTGCAGACACCAGTATGATTGATCCTTCTGTTCTTCCATCAGACTATTGGGAACACCATTCTAAACTTTTCAGAGCTGTTAATGGTGAAACTTTTGAAACAACTTTGATTACCAAGAAACCCATTGGTATTTAATTCTTTCTTAATTGTATAATTTGAAAAAAGATTGTAGCCTCCAAACTTCTAGATAAAGATTTACTCATAGGTTTTGACATTCTTCATTTGGTTAAAAACCTCTTCCTCACCAGTTCTAGAGTTCGCTACAAACAAATGTTCTTGCCTTATACAGATACATTACGTTTGTATATACTTTCTGAAACACCATCTTCATATAGTCAAATCTCCCAAAAGTTCTTAGAATTTTGTCCAAAAACCCATTCACAGTTCCATCATCTTTCGCCTCTTTGGAAAAATGAACAATTTTTCATTCACCTTCCTTTCAAACTCAATGAAGACATAAACCCCACCAAAGCATCACACCCAGGTATGTCTCCTTCAGACCTCTTGCTTGCTAAGCAAGAATATTCTCAGTTACTTCAACAAGGTCTTATTGAGTCTACTAATTCAAATTGGGCTTGTCAAGCCTTTTATGTTGAAAAACGATCTGAACTAGTTCGTGGGAAAAAAAGATTAGTTATTGACTACCAGCCACTTAATTCTTTTCTTAAAGATGATAAGTTTCCCCTTCGAAAAATCCAGACCCTATTTTTCCATCTTTAAGGGGCTCGTATCTTCTCTAAGTTCGATTTAAAAGCTGGTTTTTGGCAACTTGGTATTTCACCAGTTGACCGTCACAAAACTGCTTTCTGCATCCCTAATGCTCATTATTAGTGGACTGTTATGCCTTTTGGTCTTAAAGTCGCTCATGCATTGGTCCTATTCTTCATCATGCATTGGTCTACATTGATGATATTTTGTTGTTTTCCTCTGACCATGAGAGCCACAGAAGCTCCTTTTGGATTTCTTTCACATTGTGCAGGCACATGGCATCATGCTTTCCGAAAAGAAAAGCAGCATAGGAAAAGAATCAATCGACTTTCTTGGCATGGTAATTAAAGACGGCCAATGTCAGCCTGGTCCACACATTGCACTCGAATTGCTAAAGTTTCCAAACACCCATCTCAACAGAAAGCAGATACAGCAATTCCTCGGGATTGTCAATTATGTCCGTGATTTTATCCCAAAAGTTGCAATCCACACCAGCTAGCTGTCACACATGCTTAAGAAACAGTGCCCTCCATGGGGCCCTGCTCAGACAGAAGCTGTCAAGCAGCTAAAGCTAATAGCGCAATCACCTCCTCCACTCCGAATTCCCACAGGTGGCCAACGCATCCTCCAGACTGATGCTAGTGATAATTATTGGAGTGCCATTATTCTCGAAGATATCCATGGCGTGCGTCATTTCTGTGCACATGCAAGCGGACAGTTCAAAGACTCTGAAAAGAACTACCATGTGATCTACAAAGAAATTTTTGCAGTCAAGTATGGAATTAAAAAATTTAAATTCCACCTCATCAGCCACAAATTCCTTATCAACATGGATAATTCTTCTTTTCCCCAAATCTTTGACTTCAAAAACAAATTGCTCCCTGACAAGCAATTACTCAGCCTCAAGACCTGGTTTGCTAAATATGATTTCACTGTTCAACACATAAAAGGCAATCAGAACCTCATTCCAGACTTCCTCACCGGTCCAGCTATAAATAAACCCGCACTCATCTCATCGATTCAAACCATTCCAGTTATAGCCATGAATCGCCAACTTCCCTTCAAAGCTCTCAACCAAAGAAATTTCCCCATGAACATCTCTTTCCAATCTGCTTACCAATTGCAAGATTTTGCAAAGAAATTCCTGTACCGATTTTTTTTAATGTTCAGACCAAAAAACTTGACCGATTTCCTAATCTTTGCATGGAGCACCTGTTTCTCACAGGTTTCACTCTGTCCTCTCTATCCATCTCAGAAGATGAGCCTTGGCATATGTGGTGCCTTACCACTTTGTACGCTACAAAGCTAGTTTTTCCCATTAAACCTGTCCTGACTCACCGTACCACTCCAGAGTTCTCCCCAAACCTTCTCTGGACTCTTTTTGAATGGTATTCCCCCTTCACTTGGTGGCATCAGCAACTCCGACATTTGTCTACCTTTCACGGATTAGACAAGATGCCAGAACAATAAGCTAACATATGGACTACAATCTTCATCATCCATAGGCCTTATTTCCAACATCCAGAAACACGGGATTACTGGACACAGGACATGGCATATGAATGGAAAACTTACCCTCATCCTTATACCTTCATCCATAATACAACGGTCACCTCCGCTCTCAAAGTCTATCTCATGGAACTTAACAATGTTCCTCCACCTGCCACAAACATTCACCATACCTCCATTGGACCATCAGACACCCTTGAAATCATTCCAAAAACACAAGGCTGTACTCCAGGTTCAAGTTCAAGCCCTCAAGGAATCCTTGTTATGGAACAACGTCCTGACTACACGAATGTCTTATTCCAAGACGCTCAGGACCCATGGGAAGATTTTCAGTCCCTCCTTCCAACTGACACTCCCCATTATACTGTCCCCAACCCAGACTCTCCTGCTGCATCTACCTCACAGTACATGTCTGAAGCTGATGAAGAAAAATATCAGCAAGCTGAGGTGTATCTCGACTAGAGACAGAGGCGTCGGCACAAACAAGAATATGAAAAAAACACAGGAGACGTGTCACCATCGCGGTATCCATCCACTCCATAATGGCACTTTGTCGCTCTCTCACAGCTTTTGATGTAATAACCCATGTGACTCCCGTTTGTCTTTTGTTAAAGTCCTTGTCGGTGTGCTTTACTTTTGTTAAAGTCCTTGTCGCTGTGCTTTACTTTTGTTAACATCCTTGTAGGCTTGCTTTACCTTCTGTAAAAGTCCTTATCGGGATGTTTTGCTTTAAAAAAAGGTGTGCTATGAGATTTGATCATTCGAGAGGTCTTGTTCTCAATGATCCTCTATATAAGGTACCTTTGGTCTCAGTTGTAAAGAAGCCAATCTGAAAAATAAACGCTTACGTTTTATACATTATGTTTTCCTAAAACCTCTCTCTCTCTTCTAGGACTCAACGACACTATTTTGAGTTGCAAATGATACGCTCACCTCAAAAACTTCTAAATTGAGTATGCTCTGCACTTGCCTCAAGCCTAAGGATCCTGTGCATCAGAAAGGTCCTGTTTATCCTCCAAAACCGATTTTTATCTAATAAAATTATTTTCTCACAACGTGCACCCTTTTTAAAGGCCCTAGATGCCGTGTTGCTCGGGTGGTATCGTGAAAAACCATTTTTAAAATGAATTTCGGATTTGGTATTTGGTGGATAAGTGTATATCGGCTGGAAACCAAATTGTGCGGGATACGGGATTGATCTATTCTAAGTCCGATCTAATCCCTGAGATTGTCCCTAAGGCAGATTAAGTTCTACATCAATATGGTAACAATGCCATGTACAACAAAACCCACAGGTATCAGAGCCTATCCTATCTTCCCCGAGAATTCTCTTATATAAAGATTTCTCCCCTCTTTTGTAAGATATAGAAGTTTTCTAAGAAATAAACTCTCGTGTGTTTCCTAAGCTATGATTTTCTAAACTCTCTCTTCTCTCTCTGCAAATTGAGTTCTAGAGAAAGAAAAAAGGAATAACGACTTAAAAATTTGTTCATTTTGAAACCTTAAGGAAGTATGCTTTGCACTTGCCTTCCAGTAAGGATCCTGTGCATCAAAAAACTTATGATGATTTCTTAAACGGTTTGGTACCCTGTTTTAAAGACTAAGGAAAGTTTGTTTTGGGTTATATGATGCGTTTTAAGAAACAACATTTGTGTTTTGTGGTATCAGAGAAGCATCGGGTCGTGGTTACTTCAAATAACTAATATAGATGATAAAAGTGAGGACCTTACTTTAACTTTGAAAGCAATGCACCAGGCATTTGAAAGGATGAATATGAGATTTGAAGAGATAAGCCAGTTAAGGTAACATGGGGCTGCCATTAAAAGTATTCAGAAGGAGCAAACTAATAGAGAGCATAACTGGGTTACAAATGATGAAACAAGATATAACAGAGGAAATAATAGGCGTAGATGATACAAAATCCCACAATGAAACTTTGAAACTCACACTTAAATTGTAGTTTCAACTTCCCAAGAAAGTTCTAAACAGATTTATGACAAACAAAACCTTGACCCAATGCTTAAGAAAAGCATGAACCAAAGGTATAGAGAATGATATTGACGCCACACTCAAGAAATAAATGAGAAGGTGAGTGGTAAGTCTAAATTTGGAACGCCACAAGAATGCAAATTCTTGATATGTTCACTAGTTCTCAAAAGAACCAAAGAAAGAATAATCTTTCAAATTCAAATAACATTAATCTTTTAATTGTCATACATAGCAAGGTTACTGAGTTTAAATAGGCTAAAAGAAACCCAAGATCCTAAAAATACAAATGTCAAAGGGTGCTTTAAAAGCCTTCAGCAACCCACCATTATTAATGATAGACTTACCTAACACATTGATCAACTTGACACAAAACAAATAAATGAAGTTGAATAATCAAAGGAGTCGTTTGAATTCCCAAGCCTGAACAAGCTGTAATAAATTGATCATAACTCTTTCTAGAGAACTCCAAATCTAGCTCTGTAAAATGCATTGGAAAGCTAACGTAATTATCTTTGCAACAGTATATAGCTTGCACATTAATTCTGGCTCAATCAATACCAGATTTATTCCAATTTTACCCTTTCTGCATTTGATCTAAATTGTGTATTTGGCTGCCCAATAGCTTGAATAATGCCCATAATGCCTTGTCTGCTCTCCAAGCCCAATTCATGATGTCTTGCATCTTGAATTGCATTTTCAATCCATATTTTCTCAATTAATCCATTTAATGCAGCTTGCATCTTTTTGGCTCTAACTCTTGTAATTGGGCCTCCATGAATGTGCAAAGGATCACTTGAAGCTTTAATGGTATTCCCTTAATGGTTCTCATCAGTAGATATGAGCCTATAGATGAGTATGAGGCAAAGAATGAATTTTGGGAAGATGATGGTGATGATCAAGCATCCAAAGTAGATAGGGATAGAGTGAGATATAGAAGAGGCAAGCAAGAGAGGGGGTATAGGAGCTGATGAGAACCATTAAGGGAATACCATTAAAGCTTCAAGTGATCCTTTGCACATTCATGGAGGCCCAATTACAAGAGGTAGAGCCAAAAAGATGCAAGCTTCTTTAAATGGATTAATTGAGAAAATATGGATTGAAAATGCAATTCAAGATGTAAGACATCATGAATTGGGCTTGAAGAGAAGACAAGGCATTGTGGGCATTATTCAAGTTATTATCCAAATACACAATTTGTATCAAATGCAGAAAGGTCAAATTTGGAATAAAACTGGTATTGATTGAGCCAGAAGTAATATGCAAGCTATATATCGTTAGAAAGATAATTAAGTTAGCTTTGCAATTCATTTTACAAAGCTAGATTTGGAGTTTTCTAGAAGGAGTTATGACCAATTCATTACAGCTTATTCAGACTTGGGATTTTCAACGACTCCTTTGTTTTTCAACTTCATTTGCTTGTTTTGTTTCAAGTTTGTCAATGTGTAAGGTAAGTCTACCATCAATAATGGTGGGCTAACATTAATTTTGTCAATGATAGCATTAAATATAGTATGTTATTATTAAGTTTGTCAAGGATAGCATTAATTATGGTGGGTTGGTGAAGACTTTTGAAGCATCCTTTGACAAACCTACTTGGAGGGTTGTTCCAATGTTTCCATTTGTACTTTTAGGATCTTGGGTTGCTTTTATAGTCTATTTAAACTCAGCAACCTTGCTATGAGGAGGATTAGAGATTAATGTTATTTGAATTTGAAAGATTATTCTTTCTTTGGTTCTTTTGAGAACTAGTGAATTTATCAAAAATTTGCATTCTTGTGGCGTTCCAAATTTAGACTTATCAATCACCTTCTCATCTATTTCTTGAGTGTGGCATCAATATCATTCTCTATACCTTTGGTTCATGTTTTCTTAAGCATTGGGTCAAGATTTTGTTTGTCTTAAATCAGTTTAGAACTTTCTTGGGAAGTTGAAACTTCAAATTAAGAGTGGGTTTCAAAGTTTCATTGTGGGATTTGCAGCATTTGGTATCAGAGCTAGTTTCTAATCAGGTTTGAATATCTTATTTATTTTGATTATCAAAAAAAAAGAAAAAAGAAAAAAAAGAGAAAACGTACAAAAAAAAATGTTACAAAAGGATTCAAGTATTTCTACTTTCATCAAATTGAATTTTAGTTATTTATTTTCCTTGACATAGTTTACACACAATATCAATTGTGTTGCTTTGCTTGCTTGCTTTCCTTTCTTCAATTTACTTTTCATTCTTTGTGTCCTCTTAATTTCTTTTCTTTGTTCGTGTGCTGGGTTATTATATTTGGTGTGCCACTTGGGCATTTATCTTGATTTTGTTTATTTAGTTCAATAAAGAACTGAAAGAGAGAATTAAGTGTGGAAAGAAAAAGGAAAAACCTTGTTCATTTTGAAAACCTAAGGAAGTATGCTCTGCACTTGCCTTCCAGTAAGGATCCTGTGCATCAGAAACCTTTTGACCGTTTCTTATCTGGTTTGGTACCCTGTTTTAGACTAAAGGAAAGTATGTTTTAGGTTATATAACCTAAGAGAAACTGTTTTAAGGTAAGGTCCCAAACCTCCTGTTCAACCAATAAGATCATGCCTAATGTTTTCAGGCCAATTTTATGAAGAGTCATTCCCTCCACTTGAAAAGCAGACAGACACTCAAACCAGAGTTGTCTCCAAACCCTTTGTCCAATCCCCAGTTACAGCCTCTGGGCAACCTGAAGAGCCCAAACAATATAAATTGGCAAAACAAAAATGCCAATGCTCAGGATCAAACCCTCAAACAACTTGCAAAAAGAATTGATCGAGTTGCCAGTCAAGTCTCCCAGACTGAAATTAAAGTTGATTCAATCAGCCATCATCTTGATCAGATGTACATCTATCTAAAAGACCGTATCTCTGAGTTAGATACCGTTCTCAGACGAATGATCAATAATCATATCTAGGGTCCTGAGTTTAACAAGAAAGAAGTAGAGATCAAAAAGCTCAAAGTTGAATTGGCAAGAATTGATGCTGAAAAGACTCGTCCAACACTTTTCACCCAGACACAATCCACACATGTGCCTCCTCCTGTGTTTGAAACCTATTCACCTTTTTATACACCTCCCAGACCTCACCAGCCTGTTTACAACCAATTCTTTGGTTTCTCACATCTCCAACCAACTTCTCAACCAAAAACCTCTCTACCTAAAAAATCAAAGTCCAAAGTAAAAATTTCAGAACCAGAGTCAAAGCCAACTTCATCCTCATATGTTCCTTCGGTACCTCTGGAAGATTCAGCACAAGCCACTCCTGAACCCCCTAAACGGGATAAAGGATCGATGGATCAGTATCACTATCATACTGTCCACAACACATCTCCTGAATCCTCTGAACCAGAAATAGTATGTGAGTCCACTCTGTCAGAATCAAACTCATCTTCCTCATTCACAAACTCAACCAGTACTTCCACTGACTCTGAATCAGAATATGCTGACATTACGAGCATATTGATGGCAACTAAAACTGAAGATCCCAGTGCTTCAACTTCTACACCAATTGTTGAAGACAGTTCTTCTAATGATGAGCATAAAGCATCTCACACAGAACCAGTGCCACCTATCTACCACCAGCTCATGATCACTCCACAAAACCATCTTCAGCATCTTGGTTCACATTTGATGACATTCCCCGTCACAAATGGCCTACTAGACTTCAAGAATTTGCTGCGTGGATTGATCTCCAAGGAACAAAGCCAAATGCTCAATCTCAAGCTGTCCTTCATGAATTCATGGCCCGATCTATGGGTTCTTTACGAGATTGGTTAGAAAGCTTGGGAGAATATAGACAACTGCAATTCATGCAATCACCTGTTGGTACTGCATTCAACATCATCCATGAACAATTCATTGGTGAAAAACAGCATTTACCGATGTAGACAGAAAAGAGTATCATAAGATAAGATTCATTTGTTTCGGTAGATGCTAACTGATTGAGTCTAGAAGACTGGATATACTCTTTTGGTAGTGATATTTTTATGGAGATGAGGGTTCTAATACTTCTGGTGAGAGAAGTTTTTTGTTTGTAGAGGTTGTATTCATTGATTTGGACAGATTCGGGAATATAAGAATATTCGACAAGGTTTTCAATTTTAGAGGCTACATAGTTTTGACATGATCTTGGAAGAGAGAGATTGGAGAAAGGGAAATATGGGATGAAGATGATGAAGGTGTTGGGGCTGAAGATGAAGTTGTTTCCATGTTTAGGTAATCTTCTTCTAGGAGATCAAATAAGATTATTTGGAATTCCTAATGATACCACCTATGCGTGAAGTGTGGCTCTGATACCAGTGGGTAATTGTATGTGGTGTTGTTACACCAGATCTATAACAGAACAAAGTCTGTCCTTAGGGCCAGTAGCTCGCAAGTTCTGGTTTCCAACCGATATACACTTATCCATCAAATACCAAATCCGAAAATCATATTTGAAAATAGTTTTTCACGATATCACCTGAACACACGGTACTCATGGCCTCAAAGAGGGTGAACTTTGTGAGAAAACACTTTCATTTTATAAAAATCGGTTTTGGAGGATAAAACAGGACCTTTCTGATGCACAAGATCCTTAGGCTTAAGGCAAGTGCAGAGCATACTCAGTATAGAAAATGAGAGGCGAGCGTATCATTATTAACCCAAATAATTTCTTTGAGCCCTAGAAGAGAGAAAAGAATTAGAGAAAAATGATGTAAGGAAACTTAAATGTTTATTTCTGATTAACTCGTGCCTATAACTGAAGCATAAGGTGCCTTATATAGAAAATCATCAAGGACAAGACCCCTTGAATGATTATAATCGACAAATAGGCACATGCTTTTAGAAAAGGAAAGCACATCTTTTTAGAAAGTAAAGCACACCGACTAAGACTTTTATATAAGACAAAGTAAAACAGAAAGTAAAGCACACTGACTAAGACTTTTGACATAAGCATTCAAAGCAAACGAGAGACACATGGGCTTATTATATTAAAAGCTATGTGATGGTGACAAGTTGTCATTATGGGGTGGATGGATGACGCGATGGTGACACGTCTCCTGTCACTTTCTCATATTGGCGCTTGTACCGACGTATCTGTCTCTGGTCGAGATACGCCTCAGCTTGCTGATATTTGTCTTCATCAGCGTCAGTCATGTGTGGTGATGTAGATGCAGTAGGAGAGTCTGGGTTGGTGATGGTATAATGGGGATTTTCAGTATGGAGAAGGGAGAGAAAATCTTCCCATGGGTCCTGAGCATCTTGGAATAAGATGTTGGTGTAATCAGGGCATTGTTCCATGACAAGGAGTCCTTGAGGACTTGAACTTGAACCCAGAGTACAGCCTTGTACTTTTAGAATTATTTCAAGGGTGTGTGATGGTCCAATAGAGGTGTGGTGAATGTTTGTGGCAGGTGGAGTAACATTGTTAAGTTCCATGAGGTAGGCTTTAAGAACGGAGGTGACCAATGTATCATGGATGAGGGTATAAGGATGAGGGTATAAGAATGAGGGTTAGTTCTCCATTCATATGCCATGTCTTGTGTCCAGTAGTCTCTTGTTTCTGGGTGTTGTCCACATGTTAGCTTCCTGCTCTGGCATTCTGTCTAACCCGTGAAAGGTACACAAATTATGGAGTTGTTTACCCCACCATGTGAGTGGGGAATACCATTCGAGGAGAGTCCATAGAAGGTCTGGTGAGAACTCAGGAGTGGTAAGGTGAGTCAAGATTAGTTTGATGGGGAAAACTAGCTTCGTAGCATACAAGGTGGTGAGACACCACATGTACCAAAGCTCATCTTCACAGATGGATTGAGAGGAGAGAGTGAGGCCGGTGAGGAACATGTGTTCCATGCAAAGGTTAGGAAAATGATCAGGTTTTTTTGTTTGAACATTAAAGAAATACCTGTAAAGGAACTTCTTTGCAAAATCTTGCACCTAGTAAGCTGATTGGAAAGAGATGCTCATGGGGAAGTTTCTCTAGTTGAGAGCTTTGAAAGGAAGTTGGCGATGCATGGCTATTACTGGAATGGTTTGGATTGAGGAAATGAGTGAGAGTTTATTTATAGCTGGACGTGTGAGAAAGTCTGGAATGAGGTTTTGGTTGCCTTTGATATGTTGAATAGTGAAATCATATTTAGCAAACCAGGTTTTGAGGCTGAGCAGTTGCTTATCAGGAAGCAACTTGTTTTTGAAGTCAAAGATTTGGGGAAAAGAAGAGTTATCCATGTTGATAAGAAATTTGTGGCTGATGAGATGAAATTTGAATTTTTTTATTCCATACTTGACTGCCAAAATCTCTTTGTAGATCACATGGTAGTTCTTTTCAGACTCTTTGAATTGTCCGCTTGCATGTGCACAGAAATGACGCAAGCCATTAATTTCTTCGAGAAGAATGGCGCTCCAGTAATCATCGCTGGCATCAGTCTGAAGGATGCGTTGGCCAGATATGGGAATTCGGAGTAGAGGAGGTGATTGGGCTATCACCTTTAGCTGCTTGACAGCTTCTGTCTGTGTTGGGCCACATGGAGGGCACTGTTGGGACGAAATCACGGACATAATTAACAATGCCGAGGAATTGTTGTATCTGGTTTTTGGTGAAATTTGTGTCCGAGAACTTTAATAATTTAGTTGCAATGTGTGGACCAGGTTGGTAGTGGCCATTTTTAATCACCATGCCAAGAAAGTAAATGGATGCCATATGCCTGCACAATATGAAAGAAATCCAAACGGAGCTTCTAATGGTTCTCATGGTCAGAGAAAAATAACAAAATATTATCAATGTAGACCAGAGCATGGTGGAGGATAGGACTAAAGATTTTTGTCATGGCCTTTTGAAATAATGAAGGAGCAACTTTAAGACCAAAGGGCAGAACGGTCCATTAATAATAGGCATCAGGAATGCAAAAGGCAGTTTTGTGACGGTCAACTGGTGAAATACCAAGTTGCCAGAAACCAGCTTTTAAATCAAACTTAAAGAAGATGAACAAACAGGGTCTGGATTTTTGGAAGGGGAAACTTATCATCTTTAAGAAAATAATTAAGTGGCTGGTAATCAGTAACTAATCTATTTTTTCCACGAAATAATTCAGATCATTTTTCAACATAAAAGGCTTGACAAGCCCAATCTGAATCAATAGGTTCAATTAGACCTTGTTGAAGTAACTGAGAGCATTCTTGCTTGGCAAGCAAGAAATTTGAAGGAGACATACCCGGATGAGAAGCTTTTGTGGGATTTATGTCTTCATTGAGTTTGAAAGGAAGATGGATGAAAAATTGTTCATTCTTCCAAAGTGGTGAAGGATGGTGAAATTGTGAATGATTTGCTAGACAAAACTCTAAGAACTTATGGGAGAGATGACTGCATGGAGATGGTGTTTCTGAAAGTGCATACAGATGAAGAGTATCTGTATAGGGTAAGAACATTTGTTTGTAGCGAACTCCAGAACTGGTGAGGAATAGGTTTTTAACCAAATGAAGAATGTCAAAACCTATGAGTAGATCTTTATCAGGGAGTTTGGAGGCTACAATCTGTTTCCAAATTATACAATTCGGAAAGAATTGAATACCAATGGGTTTTTGGGTAATCAAAATGGTCTCAAAAGTTTCTCCATTAACAGCTCTGAAAAGCTTTAAATGAGGTTCCCAATAGTCTGAGGGAAGAATAAAAGGGTCAATCATACTGGTATCTGCACCAGTGTCAATAAACCCGATGACAGGAACAAGTTTATGAAACTTGGAAGGAAGGATTGACATTTTGAGTGATGGTCTGGGAATGGTGGAAACATGGTTGACTTTTTGAACTATAGAGATGATTGAAATATCCTCAGAATCTAAAGATTCTGCGATGATGAAAGCAGTTTGGTCATCTTGTTCTGACTGTTTAGAAAAGTTCGATTCAACATCTTCGTTCTCAGAAAGCAGGGAAGAATGTTGAAGGTGCTGTATGAGACGAACAACTTTGGTAGACTTATGGGGACAGTTTCGAGCAAAGTGACCACTTTCTTGCAGATGAAACAACGGTTATGCTTTTTCTTTCTGTACTGGGAGACATCCTTTTGTCTGAAATACCGGAAAGGTTTATTGGAGGATGATTTTTTGTGGAAGTGTTTGTGAAAATGTTTTTTTTTCTTTTTGGGCGAACAAACACACTTCTTTTCATCTTTGCACTCCATCTTGAGATAAGGTTTTTTACAAGCTTCAGATAAGGATTTTGTGTCGGCCATGAGATCTTTGAAGAATTCCTTCTGCTCACAGATTTTATCCAGGCATAACATTACCATTTGGAAAATCTTTCCCAAAGAGATGTCAGCAATGCTGAGATTAGTGGCTGTGAGTGTTCTTTGAAGATCAGGTTGTAACTCAGAAGGAAGAGAGGCTATGAAGACATGTTTGAGAGAAGGTTCATTAAACCCATTCAGCTTGTAAAATAGAATACTCATTCTTTTGTAATGAGATTCCAAAAGATGTCTTTTGAGAGAACAGCACTTCATCTGATGATACTCTTTTTTGTCTGCATTGGTAGATGCTGTTTTTTCACCAATAAATTGTTCATGGATGATGTTGAGTGCGGTACCAACAGGTGATTGCATGAATTGGAGTTGTCTATATTCTCCCAAGCTTTCTAACCAATCTCGCAAAGAACCCGTAGATCGGGCCATGAATTCACGAAGGATAGCTTGAGATCGGGCCAACAGGTGATTGCAAATTCTTGAAGTCTAGCAGGCCATTTGTGACGGGGAATGTTATCAAATGTGAACCAAGAGGCGGAAGATGGTTTTGTGCAGTGATCATGAGCTGGTGGTGGCATAGGTGGCACTGGTTCTATATGAGATGCTTTAGCTCATCATCAGAAGAACTGTCTTCAACAATTGGTGTAGAAGTTAAAGCACTGGGATCTTCAGTTTTAGTTGCCATCAGTATGCTCGTAATGTCAGCATATTCTGACAGTAGAGGTACTGGTTGAGTTTGTGAATGAGGAAGATGAGTTTGATTCTGACAGAGTGGACTCACATACTATTTCTGGTTCAGAGGATTCAGGAGATGAGTTGTGGACAATATGATAGTGATACTGATCCATCGGTCTTTTATCCTGTTTAGGGGGTTCAGGAGTGGCTTGTGATGAATCTTCCAGAGGTACCGGAGGAACAGATGAGGATGAAGTTGGCTTTGACTTTGGTTTTGAAATTTTTACTTTGGACTTTGATTTTTTAGGTAAAGAGGGTTTTGGTTGAGGAGTTGGTTGGAGATGTGAGAAACCAAAGAATTGGTTGTAAACAGGCTGGTGAGGTCTGGGAGGTGTATAAAAAGGTGAATAGGTTTCAAACACAGGAGGAGGCACAAGTGTGGATTGTGTCTGGGTGAAAAGTGTTGGACGAGTCTTTTCAGCATCAATTCTTGGCAATTCAGCTTTGAGCTTTCTGATCTCTGCTTCTTTCTTGTTAAACTCGGGACCCCAGATATGATTATTGATCATTCATCTGAGATCAGTATCTAACTTAGAGATATGATCTTGTAGATGTATATACATCTGATCAGGACGATGGCTGATTGAATCAACTTTAATTTCAGTCTGGGAGACTTGACTGGCAACTCGATCAAATCTTTTCCTCCTCAATCTCCACCAGATCCCAAACCTCCGGTTTAACCAATAAGATCATGCCTAATGTTTTCAGGCCAATCTTATGAAGAGTCATTCCCTCCACTTGAAAAGCAGACAGACACTCAAACCAGAGTTGTCTCCAAACCCTTTGTTCAATCCCCAGTTACAGCCTCTGGGCAACCTGAAGAGCCCAAACAGTAAGAAGCTGTTTTAAATTGGTTTGCCAATTTGTGTGTTAAACACGATAGTTAAGTGAAATCAAATTGAGTGAAACACGTGAGGGAGTGTTGTAAGGTCTTTTTACTAACATTCTTTTCAGATCACGAATATGTCAAAAGATCAAAAAGCTATAGACCAATCAATCATGCTCAAGGCTATGCATGAATCTAGCAAATCTACAAAGGGGGCAACAACCAATAGCTCCTAATGTATGAGGCAATCAAGGGCGTGCTGTCATGGGAGAAGAAGATGGTGATGACTTAGATAATTTTGATGACCAGGCCACTGTTGACATGTGTGGAAGAGATGATAAAAGGGCAAGACGGATAGATAGTGATTTGGGGAGTATCAAACTGAAAATTCTTTCTTTTCAAGGTAAAAATGATCCGGAAGCTTATTTGGAGTGGGAAAAAAAGGTGGAGCTAGTATTTGATTGCTACAACTACTCTGAGGAGAAAAAGGTAAAACTAGCTACTGGTGAATTTACTGATTATGCTATTATTTGGTGGGATCAACTTGTTTTGAGTAGGAGATGAAATCGTGAAAGGCCTATAAACACTTGGGAGGGGATGAAGGCCATCATGAGGAGGAGATTTGTTCCTACTCATTATTATAGGGAGTTGCACCAAAGGCTTCAAAGTCTTACACAAAGTTCTAAAAGTGTGGAAGATTACCACAAGGAGATGGAAATAATCATGATTCGAGCGAACATTGAAGAAGAACGAGAGGCCACTATGGCAAGATTTTTACATGGTTTAAATCAAGATATTGCTAATTTGGTTTACTTGGAGCACTATGTTGAATTGGAAGACATGGTTCACATGACCATGAAAGTGGAACAACGACTGAAAAAGAAAGGTTCTACTAGAACCAATTTGGGTTCATCTTCCTAATGGAAGTCAAAATGGAGCAAAGATGAAAAAGTTATTTCAAAGCCTAAGATTGAGCCAATCAAGGATCATAAAGAGGGAGGCAACCAAAGCATTCCCAACACTCTAGAAATAGAGATATTAAGTGTTTTAAATGTTTGGGGACATGTCATATTGTATCTCAATGCCCAAATGAGAGAGCAATGATCTTGAAGGATGATGGTGATATGGAAACCGAGAGTGAATCGGATGATGATCCTATGCCACCTTTGGAGGATGCTAATGATGGTGTAGAATATCCTGTTGATGGTAAATTAATGGTTGCTAGGCGTGCTCTCAACATGCAAGTAAAAGAGGATGCAGAGGTATAACGTGATAACATCTTTCATACCATGAAGAATTCAGTTTTTCCCAAATTGTGTTCTCTGGATCAAATTGATGGATCCAATCTACCTGATAAGGATCTTTAAAATGGGCTTGACATACTTCACCTGATTAAAAACCTTCATAGTACAGCCTCTAGGATTCGGTACAAACAAATGTTTTAACCATACACTGATGTCCTGAGACTGTTCTCCATCTCAAACTCTCCATCTTCATATGACTCACTTAAAACCCGGTTTCTTCCTTTTTGTCCTGAAAGCCATAGTCAATTTTCACATCCATCTCCATTGTGGAAAAATAAAGACTTCTTCATTAAGCTTAACGAAGACATCAATCCTACCAAAGCTATCCAGCCTGGTATGACGCCATCTGATTTTAAATTAGCGCAACAAGCATGCTCTCAATTTCTTCAACAAGGGCTTATTGAACCCACAAGTTCAGATTAGGCATGTCAAGCCTTTTATATGGAAAAATGGTCTGAAAAAGTTTGAGGCAAAAAACGTCTTGTCATAGATTATCAGCCTCTTAATTGTTTTCTCCGTGATGATAAGTTCCCTTTGCCAAAAATTCAATCTTTATTTGTCCATATACATGATGCCAAGGTCTTTTCCAAATTTGACCTTAAAGCTGGATTCTGGCAACTAGGAATTCATCCTATTGACCGTCATAAAACTGCCTTTTGCATTCCAAATGGCCACTATTAGTGGAAAGTAATGCCATTTGGCCTTAAAGTGGCACCCTCGCTTTTTCAAAAAGCCATTATCAAAATCTTTGAGCCCATACTCTACCATGCACTTATCTACATAGATGGTGTGCTCTTATTTTCTAAAGACCATAACTCCTATCAAGATTTACTTTCCCACTTTCTCAAGATTGTGGACTCACATGGCATCATGCTTTCTGACAAAAAGAGCATCCTAGGCCATGATTATGTAGAATTTCTTGGAATGGTCATTAAAGATGGCCATTATCGCCCTAGTCCACACATAGCTCAAGAGATGGTCTATTTTCCTGATGAACACTTGTCCAGAAAACAAATTCGGCAATTTCTAGGCATTGTGAATTATCTTCGAGATTTTTTCCCTTATGTAACAATCCACACCAGCCAGCAGTAAAAAATGCTTAAGAAATCTGCCCCACCATGGGCTCCCTCAGACTGCTGCAGTTCAACATCTAAAGAAGATTACCTAGTATCCTTTTCCACTAAAGATTCCCACTAAAGGACAATGCGTTCTCCAAACAGATGCAAGTGATGAGTATTGGGGTGCAGTACTTTTAGAAAAGCGTGACGGAAAAGAAGCTTACTGTGCTCATGCTAGTGGTCAGTTCAAAGAATAAAAAAAACACTATCACGTAATCTACAAGGAGATCTTAGCCGTAAAATATGGAATTCAAAAGTTTGAATTTCATCTCATTGGCCATAATTTTCTTGTCAGATTAGACAACTCCTCTTTTCCGAAGATTCTTGATTTAAAAAACAAGACACTTCCAGACAAACACCTTCGTCGTCTTAAGACATGGTTTTCCAAATATGATTTTTCAGTCCAACATATCAAGGGAGATGAAAATCTCATTCCTTATCTACTTTCCAGGCCTCCATCTTCAGTCACTTTTATTCTCATCTCCTCCTCTATTACAGTAGTAGTGGTCTTCATGAATTCTTCTTTTTTCCAATGGGAGAGAAGATCCGTTGGAATCTCTAGGGTGACATACTGTTCGGATTGTGTTGCTTGAAGAGCACACTGGTCTAGTCGGGATGACTGGACATATTCTTTAGGAGCAGTCGGTAATTGTACGTGGCGTTGTTACACTAGATCTGTAACAGAACAGAGTCTGTCCTTAGGGACAATAGCCTGCAAGTTCTGGTTTCCAGCCGATATACACTTATCTGTCAAATACCAAAACTGAAAATCATATATGAAAATAGTTTTTCACGATACCACCCGAAAACACGGCACTCTTAGCCTTTAAAGAGGGTGAACGTTGTGAGAAAATAATTTCATTTTAAAAATCGATTTTGGAGGATAAAACAGGACCTTTATGATGCACAAGATCCTTAGGCTTAAGGCAAGTGCAGAGCATACTCAGTTTAGAAAATTAGAGGTGAGCATATCATTATTAACCCAAATAATTTCTTTGATTCCTAGAAGAGAGAAAAGTTTTTAGAGAAACATGATGTGAAGAAAAACTGAGTTTTATTTCTGATTAACTCCTGGCTTACAAAGGGAAAGAGAGATCCTTATATAGGGATCTTGAGGAAGGAGAGATAAGGCGAGTCCCTTATCTTTTACAAAAGCATAATTATTAAAGCACACCACGCCAAACTAGAAAAAGTAGCAGAAAACATACTTTAGACAAGACAAGACCCTTGTCTAATTATTAAAGCAAACTTTAAAAAAGCAAAAGCTAAAGATTCCCATGCGTGTTGGCAATCATGGAGTGGA
This sequence comes from Citrus medica, assembly GCA_002013955.2. Classification (NCBI taxonomy): domain Eukaryota; kingdom Viridiplantae; phylum Streptophyta; class Magnoliopsida; order Sapindales; family Rutaceae; genus Citrus; species Citrus medica. The sequence goes on along the minus strand of MKYO02026784.1, from coordinate 111,133 downwards.
TGGGTAGTGTGATGGAGACATATTGCCAGTCTCTTTCTCATATTGGCGCTTGGCATGACATATTTGTCTCTGGTCAAGATACGCTTTCGCTTGCAGATAGGCTTCTTCATCAGCGTTAGTCATTTCTTTTGGGGCTGATGTAGCAGGAGGGTCTAGGTCTGTGACAGTGTAATGGGGATTTTCAGTGTGGAGGAGAGACTGAAAATCTTCCCATGGATCCTGAGCGTCTTGGAATAAGACGTTAGTGTAATTAGGACGTTGTTCCATGACAAGGATTCCTTTAGAACTTGAACTGGAACTTAGAGTGCAAGTTTGTGACTTTGGGACAATTTTCAAGGTGTGTGATGGTCCAACAGAGGTGTGGTGGATGTTTGTGACAGGTGGCTGAACATTGTTGAGTTCCATTAGGTACAACTTGAGAATAGAGGTAACAGTTGTGTCATGGATGAGGGTATAAGGATGGGGATAAGTTTTCAATTCATAGGCCATACTTGTGTCCAGAAGTCTCTTGTTTCTGGGTGCTAGAAGTAAGGTCTATGAACGATGAAGACTGCAGTGAACATGTCTGCTTCTTATTCTGGCATCTTGTCTAATCCGTGAAAAGTACACAGATTCTTTAGTTGTTTACACCACCACGTGAGTGGGGAATACCATTCAAGGAGAGTCCACAAAAGGTTTGGGGAGAATTTAGGAGTGGTGAGATGGCGGAGAACTGGTTGGACAGGGAAGACCAGTTTTGTAGCATACAAGGTAGTGAGGCACCACGTGTACCATAACTCATCTTCGCAGATGGTTAAGGAAGAGAGAGTAAGACCTATGAGAAACAGGTTTTTCATATAGAGGGAGTATGAAAAACATCAAGCTTTTTGCTCTGGACATTGAAGAAATACTGGTAAAGGAATTTCTTTGCAAAGTCTTGGATCTGGTAGGCTGAATGAAAAGGAATGTTCATGGGAAAGGTTCTCTGGTTGAGACCTTTGAAAGGAAGTGACAATTCATGGCTATAACTGAGATGGTGTGGATGGTGGAAATAAGTGAAGGTTTATTTATAGCCGGACGTGTAAGGAAGTCTGGGATGAGGTTCTGTTTGCCTTTTATGTGTTGGATAGTAAAATCATATTTACCAAACCAGTTTTTTAGGCTAAGCAGCTGTTTGTCAGGGAGCAACTTATTTTTAAAGTCAAAGATTCTAAGAAAAGAGGAGTTGTCCATGTTGATAAGGAATTTATGGCTGATTATATTAAATTCAAATTTTTTGATTCCATACTTGACCGCCAAAATCTCTTTGTAGATCACATGGTAATTCTTTTCAGAGTCTTTGAATTGTCCGCTTACATGTGCACAGAAGTGACGTACACCATTTATCACTGGCATCGGTCTGGAGAATGTGTTGTCCAGTTGTGGGAATTTGGACAGGAGGGGGTGACTAGGCTATCACCTTTAGTTGTTGGACAGCTTCTGTTTGTGCTGGTCCCCATGGAGGACACTATTTTCTGAGCATGCGGGACAGTTGGCTTGTGTGGATTGCAACTTTAGGGATGAAATTAACAATCCCGAGGAATTATTGGATCTGCTTTTTATTGAGATATGTGTCCGGAAACTTTAATAATTCAGTTCTAATGTGTGGACCAGGTTGATAATGACCATTTTTAATCACCATGCCAAGAAAGTTAATTGATTCTTTTGCTATGCTGATTTTTTTTTTCAGAAAGCATGATTCTGTGTTCCTGCACAATATAAAAGAAATCCAAAAAGAGCTTCTGGTGGCTCTCATGGTCAGCGAAAAATAATAAGATATCATCAATGTATACCAAAGCATGATGAAGGATAGGACTAAAGATTTTTGTCATGGCCTTTTGAAATAATGAAGGAGCAACCTTAAGACCAAAAGGCATAACAGTCCACTGATAATGGGCATTAGGATGCAAAAGGCAGTCAACTAGTGAAATACCAAGTTACTAAAAACCAGCTTTTAAATCAAACTTAGAGAAGATACGAGCCCCTTAAAGATGGACAAACAAGGTCTGGATTTTTGAAAGAGGGAACTTATCATCTTTAAGGAAAGAATTAAGTGGCTGGTAATCAATAACTAACCTCTTTTTACCACGAACTAATTCAAATCTTTTTTCAACATAGAAGGCTTAACAAGCCCAATCTGAATTAGTAGGTTCAATAAGACCTTGCTGAAGCAACTGAGAACATTTTTTTCTTAACAAGAGGTCGGAAGAAGGCATACGCGGGTGTGATGCTTTTGTGGGATTTATGTCTTCGTTAAGTTTGAAAGGAAGGTGAATGAAGAACTATTCATTTCTCCAAAGAGGCGAGGGATGGTGGAACTGTGAATGGTTTTCTGGACAAAACTCTAGGAACTTTTGTGAGATATGACTATATGGAGATGGTGTGTCTGAAAGTGCATACAGACGTAGTGTATCTGTATATGGTAAGAACATTTGTTTGTAGCAAACTCCTGAATTGGTGAGGAATAGGTTTTTAACCAAATGAAGAATGTCAAAACCTATGAGTAAATCTTTATCTGGGAGTTTTGATGCTACAATCTTTTTCCAGATCATGCAATTTGGAAAGAATTGAATACCAATGGGTTTTTTGGTAATCAAAGTGGTTTCAAAAGTTTCTCCATTAATTGCTCAGAAAAGTTTCAAGTGTTTTTCCCAACAATCAGAGGGAAGGACAGAAGGATCAATCATACTGGTATCTGCACCAGTGTCAATAAACCCGATGACAGGAACAGATTTATGAAATTTTGAAGGAATGATTGACATTTTTAAAGAAGGTAACAGTTTGAATTGTAGAAATGACTGAAATATCATCATAATCAGAAGATTCTGCGATAATGAAGGCAGTCTGATCATCTTGTTCTAACTGTTCTGAAAAATTGGATTCGACATCTTCATTCTCATATAATAGTGAAGAATGTTGAAGATATTGTATGAGACGAACAGCTTTGGCCGACTTGTGAGGACAGTTTCGAGCAAAGTGACTGTGTTTCTTGTAAATAAAACATCGGTTGTACTTTTTCTTTCTGTGCTGAGAAGCATCCTTTTTCTTAAAATACCAGAAAGGTTTTTTGGAGGAGGATTTTTTGTGGAAGTGTTTCTGAAAATGTCTTTTCTTTTTGGTTGGACAAACACACTTCGTTTCATCTTTGCACTCTATCTTGAGATAGGGTTTTTTGCAGGCTTGAGAAAAGGATTTTTTTGTCTTCCATGAGGTCCTTGAAGAATTCTGTTTGCTCACAGATCTTGTCGAGACATAGCATTGCCATTTGGAAAATCTTTCCCATAGAGATATCGGCTATGCTAAGATTAGTGGCTATGAGTTTTCTTTGGAGATCAGGTTGTAACTCAGAAGGAAGGGAGGCTATGAAGACATGTTTGAGAGATGGCTCATTGAACCCATTAAGCTTATAAAAAAGAATAATCATCCTTTTGTAATGAGATTCCAAAAGGTGTCTTTTGAGTGACCAGCACTTCATCTGATGATACTCTTTTATGTCTGCATCAGTGGAAGCAGTCTTTTCACCGATGAATTGTTTATGAATGATATTGAGTGCTGTGCCAATTAGAGATTGCATGAATTGGAGCTGCCGGTATTCTCCCAAGCTTTCTAACCAATCACGGAGAATAGCTTGAGGTTGAGCATTAGGTTTGGTTCCTTGGAGGTCAATCCATGCGACAAATTCTTGAAGTCGAGCAGGCCATTTATAACGGGAAATGTCATCAAATGTGAACCAAGATGTTGAAGATGGTTTTGTTGAGTGATCAGGAACTGGTGGAGGCATTGATGGCTCTGGTTCTGTTGGAGATACTTTATGTTCAGCATTAGAAGAACTGTCTTCAACAATAGGTGTGGTAGTTGAAGTGCTTGGATCTTCAGTTTTGGTGGCCATTAATATGCTTGTAATATCATCATAATCAGATTCAGAGTCAGTGGAGGTATCAACTGAGTTTGTGGATGAGGAAGAGGAAGACGGGTTGGACTCTGATAGGTTTGACTCATAGACTGTTTCTGGCTCAGAGGAGTTAGAAGATGTGTTTTGAACAGTATGATAATGATACTGATCCATTGGGCCTTTGTCATTTTTGGGAGGTTCAGGAGTGGCTTTCAGTAAATCTTCTGGTGATACCGGAGGAACAGATGAAGATGAAGTGGTCTTTGAATTTGGTTTGGAAATTTTGACTTTGGATTTTGATTTCTTGGGTGAAGATGGCTTTAGTTGAGGAGTTGGTTGAAGGTGTGAGAATCCAAAGAACTAGTTGTAAACAGGTTGTTGGGGTCTAGATGGTGTGTAGAAAGGTGTATAAGTTTCAAACACTAGAGGGGGTGCTAGTGTGGTTTGTGTTTGAGTAAAAAGTGATAGACGAGCCTTTTCAGTATCAATTCTTGCCAATTCAGCTTTGAGTTTTCTGATCTCTGCTTCTTTTTTATTAAACTCTGGACCCCATATGTAGTTGTTGATCATTCGTCTGAGATCGGTGTCTAACTCAAAGATACGATCTTATAGATGTATGTACATCTGATCAAGACGATTGCTGATTGAATAAATTTTACTTTCTGTCTGGGAGACTTGACTGGCAACTCGATCAACTTTCTTTCCGAGTTGTTGAAGAGTTTGATTATGAGCATTGTCATTTTTGGTTTGCCAATTTAAAACAGCTTCATATTGTTTTGGCTTTTTAGGTTGGCCAGAGGCTGTAACTGGGGATTGGACAAAAGGTTTTGAGATAACTCTGGTTTGTGTGTCTATCTGGTTCTCAAGTGGAGGGAATGATTCTTCATAAGATTGACTTGAAAACATAAGGCATGATCGTATTGGACGGACAGGAGGTTTGGGATCTGGTGGAGGTTGTGGAGGAAAGGATTTGCAAGATGTTTTTGGATGAGAAGGTTTTTTTCTTTTTCTTTTTCTTTTTCCTCATAACTTCCAATTCGTCATCAACATCTGTGTTGTCTAAACAAGGACAATATGGATTTTACATATGGGCTTCTGGCACATCCCATAGAAAATGACCATTGATTTTGTCAGGATATACTAGATACCCTTATGATGAGAAACCATGAGTGGGAAGTTTCTTTTCTTGGCCAGTTTGAACTGCTGTAATCATTGCAGTGTAGGAAAGCTGTGAAGTGTCTGAAATAGGCTTGGTTTCAGGTGTTTGGACTCTGTTCTATTACAAATCTGGTGTAACAACGCCACGTACAATTACCGACTGGTATGAGAGCCAAGCCAACCATAGAGGTGGTATCATTAGTACTGTCAAATAATATTATTTGATTTCCTAGAAAAAGAATACACAAATATGGAAACATCTTCATCTTCACTTTCAACTCCTTCATCGTCTTCATCTCATATCTCTCTTTCCTCTACCTTATCTCTTCCAAAATCATGTTCAAAACACATAGCCTCCAAAAATGAAAATCTTGTTGAATATTCCTATATTCCTGAGTCTGCCCAAATCAATGAATCTTAGTTTCCCATCATGAGCCCTTACAATCTCTACAGACAAAAAACTTCTTTCACCAGAAGTATTCGAACCCCGATCTCCACTAGAGGCGAGTGCAGAACATACTCATTAAAGGATTGAAATGAACTATTACGAGAGTCTGTTGTTTTTCAAGAAAAATAGAGGAAAAAGAAGAAGCTTTAGAACGCCATGTTATCAAGACCCTTATCCTTTTGCAAAAGTAAAAACATAATTATGAAATGGATAGGACTGGACCCCTATCCTTCTTTTCTTAAAGAAAAAGCAAACATGATTACAAAGCAAAAGTAAAAGCAAGCTTTTAGAAAAGTAGATGCTTTGCTTTTTGTAAAAGCAAAAGTAATTATTACAAGCAAAGAAAAGCTTAAAAAGGCAACAATCACGAAACTCATAGATAGGACTATTAATGGCTATGAGAAGGATACAGGTTGTCAACATCATTATCGACTTTTACGAAATGTTCTTTCCACCAAGGCAGATGGGCATAGTATTGGCGAGTTAGAGAATCTGTTGGTGGAATTGTGCTAGTTGAAGGTGCACCAGATGCTTCTGTCGGATGCAGGATTGAAGTGAATTCTTCCCAAGGATCCTGGGAATCTTGGAAAAGAATGTTGGTATAGTATGGCCTTTCTTTCTTAATCAATATTCCATTGGATGGAGAATTATTAGGTGAGGGAATTTTAGCAGTGGGAATGATCATAAGTTCATGGTGTGGGCCGAGGGAGGTATGTTGGATGTCAGTTGGTGTGGACTGAACATGGTTTAGTTCAAGGAGGTAGTTTTTCAAAGTAGAGACAAGGTTAGGGTCATGTGTTAGGTGAAAACTATGAGGGACGGTCTTCCACTCATAGGCTTGATCCTGTGTCTAGAAGAGTTTAGTGACAGGATGTTGAAAGTAGGGACGATGGACAATGAAGATAGAGGTGAATTGTTCACCTTCTTGATCAGGGAGAAGATTGAGGTGATGGTGATTTATGATAAGGCTGAGTTGTTTTCTCCACCATGAGAGAGAAGAGAACCATTCAAAAAGAGTCCATAACAAGGAATGGGCTTTGGTTGGGTCGGTGAGATATTTGAATATTGCCTGTACATGAAAGATAAGCTTAGTAGTATATAAAACAGTGAGGCACCATAGGTACCATAATTCATCTTCTGTGATAACTCTGGAGGGATCAATGGTGAGTCCTATGAGAAAAAGGTGATCAGGGTGGAAACTAGGAAAACCAAATGACTGAGTATGATATATGTTCATGAAGTACCGAAAAAAAATTTCTTAGCAAAATCTTGGATTTGATAGGGACTGGAAAACGTGAGATTACAAGGGAAAGATTTCCTTGTAAGAACTGAGTTTGGGAAAGAAGAATTCATGAAGATCACTGGTACTGTAATGGAGGAGGAAATGAGAGTAAGAGTGGCTGAAGATGAAGGCCTGGAAAGTAGATCAGGAATGAGATATGTTGGCCTGAAAAATCATATTTGGAAAACCATGTCTTAAGACGGAGAAGGTGTTTGTCTAGAAGTGTCTTGTTTTCTAAATCAAGAATCTTCGAAAAAGAGGAGTTGTCTAATCTGACAAGAAAATTATGGCCAATGAGATGAAATTCAAACTTTTGAATTCCACATTTTATGGCTAAGATCTCCTTGTAGATTATGTGATAGTGTTTTTCTGATTCTTTGAACTGACCACTGGCATGAGCATAGTAAGCTTTTTTTCCGTCAAGCTTTTCTAAAAGTACCGCACCTTAATACTCATCACTTGCATATGTTTGCAGAATGTGCCGTCCTTCAATTGGAATCTTTAGTGGAAAAGGATACTAGGTAATCTTCTTTAAATGTTGACTCCATGGTGGGGCAGATTTCTTAAGCATTTTTGGCAGTTGGCTGGTGATAGAAAAGAACTTAAATTCTCCAAGTTTATGCATGTTGAGGGTGTTAGAAACATATGTAGGCATAAAGATTTCTCTAATGATATTTGTTCTCTACATTTGCGTCCCCAAAACTTGTGCTTACAAGTTAGAGTTCTTTAGAGTATACTTTCAGCATGTGGTTAGTCCTCGAAAGGGACATGTTGATGAAGTAACCTGCTTAGATGTTGGTTTGTTGGATGCATTTTATGAAAACGACTTGTTAATATTAGGTAAATTATTCTTAGACATATGCTTAGCATACCTATAGTGAATACTTCCAAGTGGTAGCATAATTACTAGAATTTTACGACACTTTCGAGTTCCCTTTAATGTACCTATTTTTAAGCATGCTAAGAAACTAAGGGATGAGCCACTAGGCTTTAGCCTAGTGGTTAGAACTCATGCCTCACAATTGTGAGGTCATGGGTTCGAGCCCCCACAATTCATTGTGGTGGTTTAATTTTCTTCCTCAATTTGAGTGAAGGCAGTCTTCTCCCTTGGACATCCCTTGAATATTAGAGAGGGTGTAAAAAGCTATTTAAGATTTGTAAATTAGTCCCAGTAATAGTCTTCTCCCTTAGACATCCCTCGAATATTAGAGAGGGTGTAAAAAGCTATTTAAGATTTGTAATTTAGTCCCAGTAATTGTCTGATTGTAAATATCAGTGTACTAATCTCATGAAATATGAGTTGTAATCTGAGCAATAGTCTCATGTAATTCAAAAAAAAACAAGGGGATGATGCCATACTTAGTTTAGGGTTTGATTGGAAGGATGGAAAATGGATTAAGGTTCCTTCCATCAAAAATCAGTTTACCTTGATAGCACTTGAGGACAACCATATGCTTAATGATGTTATCCTTGTCGATAAATTGCCAGACTTTATCACTACACTACAGTTTCAGGCTAAGCATTCTGCTTCAGAGTCACACACTTTAGCAGCATGTGCTTCAACAACACATGATCCAAAAGCAAATGCTCCAGCAGTCACTAAGGATTTAGTTTAGCAGTTCATTCTTTATCTAAGCAGTAGAACCAACTTCAAACCCAATTTGTAGCATTTCAGTAAATAGTTCTTGATAAGCAGTAGCAGATTCTAGATGATCAACAGAGAATTCACTGCTCTTGGTTTTCCTCCACCTCATCCACCATCACAAACCTCTCGTTAGCCTTTCCAATTTTTGTCCTTATATTTTCGTACAAATATTTTCTTCAATATCACTTTATTTCATCATGGCACTTTAATTTATGTTATCATAGTCATTTGGTTTATACGATGATGATATGTTTTGAATAGTTATACATATTTGTTATGCATCTTTTGACTTGATTGATACGAACTCCGCCAAGAACTGATGTGACCTGAAATTTGAAGGAAACTACAACCTGATGCTCAATGAAAGCTCGACCCTTGGTATGTGAGGACGCCACAATCAGCTATGGATGATTTGATTGATAAGTCAAGAGTTTGAGCACCATGGAAATTTGATAAGTTCAATGAGTTAGTTTAAGAACCAAAGAGAATTAGCTCTCTCACCCGTAGCATCAAAGCGATATGTTCCCTTAGTATTTTCGAAAATAAATCCCAAAAAAATCAAATCAGAATCTGGATCTAAAAGCAAATAAGGACCAAAATCAAATGAAAATCATAATCTAAAGCAAATAAGGAAAGAATCCTAAATGGCTTAAATACCTTACATCAATTAAAATGGAAACTAAGCAATTAAAAAAGAAATAACTGATTTGTTTCGCACTTGCCTTCTCAAGAAATGGGAAAGTATCCAAAAAGGAAAGTAGTATATCTTCCAACACTATAATGTGCAAGCCAACCCTATAATCTTCTAAAGTAGTATTTCATGGAAGTGATTATCAAGAAACTTCAAGAGCCTGAATCACACATTTAGTGGTTTGAATATCATGTGTGATTCCTTCAACGGGCCTTCATGAATTAGATTGAGCCCAAGTTGCCTGAATCTAATTTCTTCATTGAATTAGATTGAACCCATTAAGCACTTCATTGAATTTCTTTGCACAAACTCTTGTGACGAGTTTAAGGGGAACTTAAATAGGGGATCTGATTATGCTTCATCTCATGTGCTTATGACAGTTTTGTTCTCAATCTCGTCATTGGTGATTGTTTATGTTGGTACACTTCTTGACACTGTTTTGATTGGTGATAGGGGGAGTCATTTTAACATCTCCGGTTTGTTTCTTATATTGGCATGCAAGGCAAATGATTTTGATAATGTAGGGGGAGAAATATGTATTTTAAAGTGCGTATGTTTTCAAATAAATATTTACCTTGAAATGACATACCTAAGGGGAGTTTTGATTCGTTTCATATATTGTTTTAATTTTCAAAATACATGAAATGATTGTCATCATCAAAAAGAGGGAGATTGTTGACCTATATAGTTATACAGTCTTTCGATTTTACAATCTCATTAGCTCTTGAAGGACAAATATTATTCATATGAGAACAAGCTCAAAACATTCAAAGCTCATCAAATCAAGGAGAAGCATCGAAGATACTAGCATAGGTGATTGCCTTTGTCACAATTCTTGTAAAGCTAGTATGATAAAATGAATGCATATCTAAGCACTTAAAAGCTTTATTTCTCTTAAAAATATTTTGGGATAAAGTTTTATTTTTAAGAATAAGAATGAATTTATAAAATGAGTTAAAAGATTATGAACATTTTTTTAAGATCTTTGAAATCTTCAAAAAAAGATATGTTTCTAAACTTTATAATTTTTTTGGGGCAAATTTGTTATTTTGAAAACTTAACTATGAATCGTGTATTTAAAACAGCTAATCGATAATGACTAATTGTTTCTTTCAAGTAGCTAACTGATAACTCTTGGAGAGTTTCTGTAAGGCAAACAGCTAACTGTTTCTTTCAAGCAACAAATCGATAACTATTGGAGAGTTTCTAGAATGCAAACAGCTAATTGTTTCTTTCAAGCAGCTAACCGATAAATCTTGGAGAGTTTCTAGAATGCAAACGGCTAACTATTTCTTTCAAGCAACAAATTGATAACGTTCGATTGAGAATCTAGACGCAAACGGCTAATCAAGAATTTAAATGGTGATTCGATTACACAAAATTTTCAAATTGTTTCATAACGGTAAATTGTCACAAAGTCAAAATTATGATCCATTATTATTTTGAAGTGTGAATTTTTTAATCCATATCTAAGTTTAAAAGGAGTCTTGAGGTTTTATTTGCTTACATACATTCATTGATTCTTATTTAAGCTATCATTTGTAAACATACACTTTGTGAGAGTACATGCTTTGTAATTTTCGTTTCAATATCAAAATTGAGTGAGTGCAAGTGTGAGAAGCACTTGGGAAAGAGATGTGTTTGTTTATCTCTATTTTTAAAAGTTATTGACACCTTAGAAGTCAATTGTAAAAATAATAATCTTGAAGCCTTTGAAGGCTTGGATAGTGGAATCCTCAAGCTCGATTTGCTTAGAGGTATGGAGGTAGACAAGTTTTGCCAAACCACATAAAAAACCTTGCGTTTGTTTTCTTCTCCCTTATCTCTTTAAATTTATACAATTTCAAATTTATTGTGATTTTATTTGTATATTTTCTTAATACCCAATTCACCCCCTTCTTGGGTTGCTTGGCTAGAATTTCAATTTCATCTCCTTTATAGGAATTGAGCTAGTACAAGCCCAATCATCTCATTGCATGCCAAAACTTCTAAGTAAATAAAAGCCCAATTAATTAAAGCTCGTTTTAATTAATTTTAGTCTTGGTCTTAGACCAATAAGAACCACTTAATTAAACCTTTATATGATGATCATAATTAAAGCTAGGCCTTTGATAAATGTTGGGTCTCTTTTAATTACATATTTATCCCTAAGTTACTATTTGTTATAATGATCACTTTCAATATATCAATAAATTGTTTATTATTCAATAAACAATTTATTGAATAAACTGCGGCCATAGATCTAAATGATCAAGTACCACAAACAGCTTAGGTAAGTATCAATAGTGTAGATTCTATCTAAGTAAATGTTCCTACAATCCATGAAATTATATCTCCAAGCTATAGAGGTTTTGACTGTTCATATAGTCTCTTACTCCATAGTAACTCAAAAGACATAATACACAAATGCAAGTTCATTACCCCACTATGGATTAAGGTCAATTAAGCTTATTAAAGTTTAAGTGAATTATTATCAGCGACATTTGTCAAACTAATTCACTACATTCTAGTTCAATATGCATATCACATATACATATTAACTACTCTACTCGAAGTCTCAACTTCAGTGATCAAGATAAAATCACTCATGATACAAGTAGAAAAGTTACAACCTTACATTAATAGTTGTGAACAATCTTTTATTTATAAAGAACTTGTGATTCATATCTTCTACTATTGACATCATATGCCCAATACATAAATCACATAGTTTATAAATAAGGACTAATAATGCATGCTCAAATAATGAATAAATAAATTTTATAAAATTTAGAATTGTTGTTTGTCACATGCTTTTAGGTAGGGGTGTTTGCGGATCGAATTTTATGGATTAGACATCAATCCATATCCGATCCATAATTTTGCGGATTATAATTTTTCAATCCAATCCAATCCAGGGATTGATTAAACTCAATCCAAATCCAATCCATACATCTGCGGATTGGATGCAGATTTGACTCAATCCATATCTCATCCATACGGCTGTGGATTGGATGCGGATTTAACTTAATTCATATCCAATACACTATTTTGTGAATTAGTTTCCGAATTAAAAATTTTTAGTTCTCCCCAATCCATGAACTAATGAAATTAAAAAAAATCTAATATAAAAATAATTTTACTACTAATTAAATTTAAAATTGAATAAAATTTAAACAAATTAATTGTTTAAATAAAACTAAAATAATACATTCAACGTTTCAAAATATAGCACATCGAGATTAATTATTCAAATAAAGCTCCAATAATATGTTTAAAGTTTCAAAATATAACATACTAAGATTAATTGTTCAAATAAAGTTACAATAATATATTAATATAACACCAAAAGTAATTGTACAAATAAAGCCACAATTAATTGAAATGGCAAAGTTCCTAAAACCAAACATAGTCTGATCCTTCACCAGGGCTATTGCACTTGTCGAAAAGTGGTGATTACTGGGCCGTCAACGATGGGAACCAGGAGAAGTACGAGTGGCGATCTTAAAGGTTGTGATAGTGCAATTGTTTGGCTGGACCCAGTGATTGTGAAGTGGCTCGATAGACTTGGGAAAGAAGATGGCTTGCTCTCGCTGGAATCACGTGGACGGCGTCCTTCAAATCAGTGTCAAGAGTGTATCGAATCAATATTGGGTGTTGCTAGTGCGTGTGACGGCGAGGAAGCTTAGGGTTTTTTGTTTGCAAATTGTTGGTGACTTGGCGTTATGTTACTTTGCTTTTGGGTGACTTTGCAAATTGTTGGTAACTTGGCATTATGTTACTTTGCTTTTATTTTGTTTTATAATTTTTACAAGTTATATTTGTATATTTAATTATTTTTTATTTAATATTATTATTGGGTAATGGCTAAGATATGTTATAGTGTTTTATAATATTCTTTAATTAAATTTATAATATTTTTTTAACTATATATATATATATATTTTTTTTTTGCGGATTCACGGATTTTTACAGATTTACAGAAGTAAATCCATATCCAATCTACGGATCCACGGATCAGATTTATACAGATCAGATTTTCACAGATAAACTTCTTTTACACGAAGTATCCGGACTCTAATCTCTACCAAAAGACCTTTACCAAAAGAGTAGGTTTTTCCTGTTAAACCAGTCCTCACTCACATCACCACTCCTGAGTTCTCGTCAGATCTTCTCTGGACTCTCCTTGAATGGTATTCACCTCTCACGTGGGATGTTCTTGAAGTCCATATGTGCAATTCAGATTGTCCTGAACATTGAAGAAATATCGGTAAAGGAATTTCTTTGCAAAGTCTTGGATCTGGTAGGCTAATGAAAAGGAATGTTCAAATAAAAAAATTTTGAATTTCATCTAATCAACCATAACTCCTCTTTTCCAAGAATTTTTGACTTTAAAAACAAACTGCTCCCTGACAAATTATGTCATCGCAATGACATCCAAAACTCTGGACATTATCTATGAAAAGTGCTATAAAAATTGTGACTTCACCAATTTGTACAAACTCTTTGTATTAGGTGATATTTTCAGTCTGTGTGTTTCTCTCTTTTAGGTACTTGATTCTTATAACTATGCTATTGCTTCATTAAACAATAAAGGACAATGAGCATCTAAGCACTTGGAACTACCTTAAGTTCCCTAAGAAACTTGTGGAGCCATATAAGCTATTTTGCAGTCACTAAAGTAACTATATATTAGGTTCCTATAGTGGAGTCTATGACACAAGATTGTTTCATACTTCTCCAACTTATAGCTCATCTTTGAACATCTTTGTCTCTATGAAATTCAGATCTTGTATACCCTATGGGTACAAGATCTTTACTAGAAGACAAAATCATATAATCTCTTGTTCTCAAAAGATATTTATGTATATGCTGATATCTACTGATATCTACTGACCATGGAAGTGGTATCATTTATAATTCTAAGTAATATTATTTGATCTCCTAGAAGAAGATTAACCAAACATGGAAGCAACTTCATCTTCAATTTCGACTCCATCATCTTCCTCTTATATTTCTCTTTCCTCTAGTCTATCTCTTCCGCAATCATGTTCCAAACACATAGTCTCCAAAATTGAAAACCTTGTGGAATATTCCTATATCCCCGAATCTGCCCAAATCAATGAATCTCAGTTTCCCATCATGAGCCCTTACAATCTTTACAGACAAAAAACTTCTTTCACCAGAAGTATTCGAACCCTGATCTCCACCAAAAGACCGCTCCCAAAAGAATACATTCAGTCTTCTAGACTAGATCAGTGTGCTTTACAAGCCTCTCAAAGTGAGCAGTATGTCACTTTAGAAATACCCTCAGATCTCGTCACAAATTGGAAACGAGACGGGTATACGCATCTCCACCTTGGCGGTGTATGATTAATCCTCACCCTCCATGGCAGAAAAGGTTTACCTGTTACGGCCAGGATTGCTCTGTTAGACACTAGGTTCAAACAGTACCAACATGCTGTTGTAGGAACCGTCTTGACCACACTCCATGCTGGCAGTGTCTTGTTAACCTTTTACCCAAATTTCAACCTCTCTCTTGAGGATCCCAACCTTCCCACTACGTGGCTTGTTCTTTGCATGCATGCTCTGATACCATAAAGTACGTGGCTTGTTAACCATCAGTGCGGACCAGACTAGTGCCCATTCGGGTTCACCTCTGGAACTTACGTTGATGGATTCCCGCCGATATACCTTTGGATAGATCGAAACATAAAACAATTTTTTCTAGGTTATATAACCCAAAACAGACTTTCCTTAGTCTAAAACAGGGTACCAAACCTGATTAAAACTATTAAAAGTTTTCTGATGCATAGGATCCTTACTAGAAGACAAGTGCAGAGCATACTTCCTTAAGTTTTCAAAATGAACAAACTTAATTCTTTATTCCTTTTCTTTTACTAGAACTTCATTTGCAGAGAAAGAAGGGAGAAGTTAGAAAGACATAGCTTAAACAAACATGAGAGTTTTTATTGGCTTATGGAGTTATATCTTACAATGGAGGGGAGATAGGACAGGACCCTATCTTTTTACAAAAGTAAAAGTAAACACATCATTACAAAGGACGAAAGATGCTTTAATAATTAAAGCACGACTTTGACAAAAGCAAAAGCGGAAAGTAAAAGCACACGTTAATAATTATACAGGACAACACATAAAGGAAAACATTATTATTACAACACGACAAACAACTTTATGGAGAGTGGAGATTCATGTATTCATCTTCGGAGGAGCTTTCAGTTTCATATGGGTAGTCACGAGAAGTTGTTGGAGAGCTTTTGATGCTTACAGTGGGGACCATGGCAAGGTGGATAGGGGCAATTCCGTCTATAGCCTGGCATGGAGCCGGGTGTCTGGGTGGCTTTGTCTGCTGTTGTGGATTTGTGTGGTTGAGGGGGTTGTTGAGATAAGGATCCAGGGTCATGCATGGTTGGCTGTGGAAATTGTTGGAGATGTTGGCTGAGAGGAAGGAATTCTTCCCATGGGTCTTGTGAGTCTTGGTAATGGAAGTCGGTGTAATCGGGTTTCTCTTCTTTGATAACGATTCTTGTGGACTTTAGTTTGGAGATGGCAGATGGAGTAGGGATCATGATGAGGTCATGTTGTGGGCCTAAAGAAGTGTGGAAGATATCTTTGTGTGGTGGAGTTTGGTGATTTAGTTGGCAGAGTGGACTTGATGAGAACCATCAAGGGACCATTAAAACTTCAAGTGATCCTTTGCACATTCATGGAGGCCCAATTACAAGAGCAAGAGCCAAAAATATGCAAGCTGCTTTAAATGGATTAATTGAGAAAATATGGATTGAAAATGCAATTCAAGATGCAAGACATCATGAATTGGGCTTGAAGAGAAGACAAGGCATTGTGGGCATTATTCAAGTCATTGGGCAGCCAAATACACAAGTTGTATCAAATGCAGAAAGGTCAAATTCGGAATAAAAACTGTATTGATTGAGCCAGAATTAAAGTGCAAGCTATATACCGTTGGAAAGATAATTAAGTTAGCTTTCCAATAAATTTTACAGAGCTGGATTTGGAGTTCTCTAGAAGGAGTTATGACCAATTCTTTACAGCTTGGTCAGACTTGGGATTTTCAACGAATCCTTTGTTTTTCAACTTATTTGTTTGTTTTGTTTCAAGCTTGTCAATGTGTAAGGTAAGTCTACCATCAATGATGGTGGGCTAACATTAAGTTTGTCAATGATAGCATTAATTATAGTAGGCTAGCATTAAGTTTGTCAAAGATAGCATTGATTATGGTGGGTTGGTGAAGACTTTTGAAAACATCTTTTGACAAACCTACTTGGAGGGTTGTTCCAATGTTTCCATTTGGATTTTTAGGATCTTGGGTTTCTTTTAGCCTATTTAAATTCAGCAACCTTGGTATGTAAGAAAAAGAAGAGATTAATGTTATTTGAATTTGAAAGATCATTCTTTCTTTGGTTCTTTTGAGAACTAGTGAACTTATCAAGAATTTGCATTCTTGTGGCGTTCCAAATTTAGACTTATCACTCACCTTCTCATCTATTTCTTGAGTGTGGCGTCAATACCATTCTCTATATCTTTGGTTCATGTTTTCTTAAGCATTGGGTCAAGGTTTTGTTTGTCTTAAAATCTGTTTAGAACTTTCTTGGGAAGTTGAAACTACAAATTAAGTGTGGAATTCAAAGTTTCATTGTGGGATTCGCATCAGGACTGAATTTCATTTTCAATCACTGTTGGGTGTGGAGCAGTAAACCATTCATAAACCTGATCTTGGGTCTAAAAGAGATTGGTATCAGGATGCTGAAAGTATGGCCTGTGGGTAATGAAGACGGATGTGAACATTTGTGCTTAAAAAATAGGCATACGTTCAAGATTGTAGATCTCTGACAATTACTATAGTTTCTTTCTCCACCATGGGAGTGGGGAGAACCATTCCAGTAATGTCCAGGTGAGAGAGGTGGCCTTGTCTGGATTAAGGAGATGAGCCAAAGTAGGAGCAATGGGTAGAACGAATTTAGTGGCATAAAGAACAATTAGGCACCAGATGTACCATAACTTATCTTCAGTGATTTCTCTGGAGGGATCAAGAGTTAAGGTTCTGGGACCCCTTTATATGCTGAACTGAAAAGTCATATTTGGAAAACCAGTCTTTGAGTCTGAGTAACATTTTGTCAGGAACAACTTTACCTTTGAAATTGAACATATTAGGGAAGGTTGAATTGTCCATTCTGCTCAAAAAATGGTGTCCAATCAGATGATACTCAAACTTTTTGATGCCATTCTTTACCGCTAAGATTTTTTTGAAGATGCTAAGGTAATGTTTCTGTGTGTCAGAAAATTATCCACTAGCATAAGCGATAAAGTGTTCTTTTTCATTGAGTTCTTCGAGAAGGATGGAACCCCATGATTCATCACTGGCGTCTGTCTGGTGTGTTGGTGAAGGATGTCAAATCCTAACAAGATATCCTTATTAGGAAGAGTAGAACCAATGACCTTGGTTCAAATTAAAACGACGAAAGTGGACCAAGGTCATTGGTTCTACTCTTCCTAATAAGGATATCTTGTTAGGATTTGACTGCCTTTTGCATCCCAAATGCCCATTTTCAATGGACTGTCCTACCCTTTGGCCTTAAAACTGTCCCTTCCATTTTTCAAAAATCCATGTTCCAAATCTTCTAACCCATCCTACATCATGCATTGATTTATATTGATGATATTTTGCTTTTTTCAGGATCACATGATGACCACCATCGACTTCTCTCATAGTTTTATGATATTGTCCATCATCATGGCATTATGCTATCAGCCAAGAAAAGCACTATTGCCACTGACACCATTGAATTCCTTGGTATGATCATAAAAGATGGTCACTACTAGCCTGGAAAACACATTGCCCAAGAATTGCTTCACTTTCCAGATCACCAGCTTTCTAAAAAGTAGGTTCAACAGTTGCTTGCTATTATCAATTACATTCGAGACTTTATTCCACATGTGGACCATTACACTCATCATCTCTCGGCTTTATTGAAAAAGAACCCCCTAGAATGGAATGCTGATCACACAAATGCTGTCACTACCCTAAAGCAGATTGCGCAAAATCCGCCTCCTTTAAAGTTGATTGCTGATGGAAAATGCATACTCCAGACAGACGCCAGTGATGAATCATGAGGTTCCATCCTTCTCGAAGAACTCAATGGAAAAGAACACTTTATCGTTTATGCTAGTGGACAATTTTCTGACACACAGAAACACTACCTTAGCATCTTTAAAAAAATCTTAGCGGTAAAGAATGGCATCAAAAAGTTTGAGTATCATCTGATTGGACACCATTTTTTGATCAGAATGGACAGTTCAACCTTCCCTAATATTTTCAATTTCAAAGGTAAAGATGTTCCTGACAAAATGTTACTCAGACTCAAAGACTGGTTTTCCAAATATGACTTTTCAGTTCAGCATATAAAGGGGTCCCAGAACCTTAACCCTTGATCCCTCCAAAGAAATCAATGAAGATAAGCTATGGTACATCTGGTGCCTAATTGTTCTTTATGCCACTAAACTCGTTCTACCCATTGCTCCTACTTTGACTCATCTCCTTAATCCAGACAAGGCCACCTCTCTCACCTGGACATTACTGGAATGGTTCTCCCCACTCCCATGGTGGAGAAAGAAACTATAGTAATTGTCAGAGAACTACAATCTTGAACGTATGCCTATTTCTGAAGCACAAATGTTCACATCCGTCTTCATTACCCACAGGCCATACTTTCAGCATCCTGATACCAATATCTTTTAGACCCAAGATCAGGTTTATGAATGGTTTACTGCTCCACACCCAGCAGTGATTGAAAATGAAATTCAGTCCACCCTGCACAATTATTTGTGCCAACTAAATCACCAAACTCCGCCACACAAAGATATCTTCCACACCTCTTTAGGCCCACAACCTGACCTCATCATGATCCCTACTCCATCTGCCATCTCCAAACCAAATTCCACAGGAATCATTATCAAAGAAGAAAAATCAGATTTCACCAACTTCCTTTACCAAGACTCACAAGACCCATGGGAAGAATTCCTTCCTCTCAGCCAATATCTCCAACAAATTCCACAGCCAACCATGCATGACCCTGGATCCTCATCTCAACAACCCCCTCAACCACACAAACCCACAACAGCAGACAAAGCCACCCAGGCATCCGGCTCCATGCCAGGCTATAGACAGAATTGCCCCGATCCACCTTGCCATGGTCCCCGCTGTAAGCATCCAAAGCTCTCCAAAACCTTTTTCCCAACTACTTCTCATGACAACCCATATGAAACTGAAAGCTCCTCTGAAGACGAATACATGAATCTCCACTCTCCATAAAGTTGTTTGTTGTGTTGTAATAATAATGTTTTCCTTTATGTGTTGTCCTGTATAATTATTAATGTGCGCTTTTACTTTCCGCTTTTGCTTTTGTCAAAGTCATGCTTTAATTATTAAAGCATCTTTCATCCTTTGTAATGATGTGTTTACTTTTACTTTTGTAAAAAGATAGGGTCCTGTCCTATCTCCCCGAGAATTCTTCTATATAAAGAGTTCTCCCCTCCATTGTAAGATATACCTCCATAAGCCAATAAAAACTCTCGTGTTTGTTTAAGCTATGTCTTTCTAACTTCTCCCTTCTCTCTCTGTGAATGAAGTTCTAGTAAAAGAAAAGGAATAAAGAATTAACTTTGTTCATTTTGAAAACTTATGGAAGTATGCTCTGTACTTGCCTTCTAGTAAGGATCCTGTGCATAAGAAAACTTTTGATAGTTTTAATCTGGTTTGGTACCCTGTTTTAGACTAAGGAAAGTCTGTTTTGAATTATATAACCTAGAAAAAATTGTTTTAAGTTTTGATCTATCCAAAGGTATATCGGCGGGAATCCATCGACATAAGTTCCAGAGGTGATCCCGAATAGGCACTAGTCTAGTCCGCACTGATGGTTAACAAGCCACATATTTTGGCTTATCCCTGAATATCCTGTTACTCTTTCCTCTACTCTCTCTTTACCTAAATCTTGCACCTCCCATACCGCTAATAAGATTGAAAACCTTGTAGAATACTCTTACATCCTTGAATCAGCCCAAATTAGTGAATCCTCATATCCTCTCATCAGCCCTTATCAACTGTATAAAAGACCTAGTTCCTTTACCCGCAGTATCCGTACTCTCATTTCTACTCAACGCCCTCAACCTAAAGAATATATCCAGTCCTCTCGTCTGGATCAATGTGCTCTTCAAGCAACCTCTGCTGAGCAATTTGTCACTCTTGAAATTCCCTCTGAATTGATTTCCAACTGGAAACGAGAAGGCTATACCCACCTTCATCTTGGAGGAATCCGCTTAATCCTTACCCTTCATGGAAGAAAAGGGTTACCGGTCATAGCTCGCCTTGCTATGCTTGATACCCGGTTTAAACAGTATCAAGATGCTATTATTGGCACTGTCCTGACCACCCTTCATGCTGGAAGTGTTTTACTCACTTTCTATCCCAATTTCAACCTTTCTCTCCAAGATACCAACCTGCCGACCACTTTGAAAGTTCAAATTCAAATCCAAGGAGCAGAACAAATTTCTTCAGCCAAAATTGCTTCCCTTCACCACCAACTGGTCTACAGGCTTTAAAATCATGCCTTAGATCTACCTACTCCGGAACATCACTCTGACACCCCCATGGTGTTAGCTGAATCTGACTAGATCCCCACCATCATTCAGATCCCTAGACAAATTCCCATCATGAGCTCATCAAGCTTATGCCTCTTGAATGGATCTCCAATTATGAACAGTTCCATAATAATATGGCTCCTATTTAAACATTTGAAAGCATGTTTGAAAAACGCCAAGATGGCACCGTTTGGATGACTTTCAAACCACCTCCAAGTGCTCCCCAAGAACCTCCTCGGCTATCTTTTACCTATTTGTCCATGCTCACAGCTGTTCAAATAGCTCAGGAAGATCTGCCCATTGCAGGGTTTAATTCTGAAGGCTACACTGTTTATCCAGCCAAGTACAATGGCCATTTCCTCTGGGATGTCCCTGGCTCAGGCATGTGTGACCCAACTTGTCCTTGTTGGGATGATCGGGAAGATGATGATGATTATGCCACTAAAAGGAAAAAGAAACTCAAGAAAAAAACCCCTCTAGCTCCATGTCAGCATTGTGAACTAACATCACCAAAAGATCCTCCACCTCCTCCAGCTCCATTACCCATTTATAAAAAGGAACTCAAATGGATTGCAAAAAATTACAAATCTGAGTTTCCATCCCCACTTCCACAATCCACACCACAGACACAACCCTTGGCTTGTATGATGTTTTTTTCTACCTCTTCAGATAACTCTTCTTCCTTTCCTCCTTTAGAACCCCACACGGACTCACAACGAAATGTTGTGTCCAAGCCCTTTATCCCTTCAGTTATTACCTCTACTGGCCCCATTGAACCACCTAAACCTTTTGAATCTGTCCTCAATTGGAAAACCCAAAATGCTAGGGCCCAAAATGATACTTTGTTGAATCTCAATTCCAAAATTGAGAAAATCAGTTAACGAACTGAACAAATTGAGACAAAAGTTGATTTTATCACTGCCCAGATGCAGTAGATCCACCAAAATCTCCAGTCCAGAATCACTCAACTTGATTCTGAGTTGCAAACCATGCTTGCCCAAAGATACTATGGCCCAGAATTTGACCAAAAGGAGCGAGAAATCAGACGCCTAAAACTGAGCTTGATCGAATTGAATCTGAAAAACAGAGACCTACTCTGTTTGAAAAACAGAGACCTACTCTCTTTACAACATCTCTACCTATTCCGACCATTGGCCCATCTTACCATCTTTTTGCCTCTATGCTTTCCCCTATCAAACAGTATGATCCTTCCAAACTTTTTGGCATGACCCATACTCTTTTCTGAGATAACCCACTGCCACCTCCACCAAGGCCTAAAACATGATCTAAACCTCAACCACGCCCTGTCCAAATTCACCAACCATCTTTCCTTGAACGACAGTCTCCTCAACAGTCTCCCAATTATACGCCTGCAACACCGCCAGCACCTCCACCTATCTCCTCTCAACCTCCTCTCCAGTCCAAAGACAAAGAACCCATGCACCAGTTTAGTGCTCATACGGTTGCCCACTCATCTTCTTCTGATGATCAAACTTCAGATTCAAATCTAGCCGTTTCCACCAGCCAATCTGAGACTGATACAGACTCTTCCTTATCAACTAGTGACTGAAAAATCCTATGCTGATATCACAAGAATCTTGATGGCCCAACCAGAACCACCTGATCATGGCCAAACTTCCCACACAGAACCATATGTTGATATTCCCTCAGAAGTTGAGGAAGAAATTCCTGAATCTTCAGCCACCAATCAACCTCCTCTAGCTCAATCTCAAGCCCCTACTGGTCAAAAATCGTCAAATGGTCCCTGGTTCTCATTTGATGATATTCCATCTTCTAAATGGCGTGATCGCCTCAATGAGATGTCTGCCTGGATTTATCTCCAAATGCTACGCCCAGGAGTAACCACTCAATCAGTTCTTAGAGAATTTACTACTCATTTTACGGGTGCTCTAAGAGATTGGTTTGATTCTCTAGGTCAATACAGACAATTACAATTTGTCCAGTTACCTGAAGTCTCAAGTGCCCTTGTGGTTATTCATGACCAATTGCTTGGTGATCCAGTTGCAGTTTTTGAAGCTGCCTGTCGAGACTATCTCAACATGAAATGCTATTCACTCAATGCTAAGGATCTTGATTTCCATTACAACCGCATGTCTTTGCTGTTTTACAAGCTTAATGGATTCAATGAGCCAACATTAAAGCATGTTTTTCTAGCTTCCCTTCCAGATGAACTCCAACCAGACATACAAAGGCAACTTTCCGCCTCCAACCTTATCCTTGACAACATCTCTCTTGGCAAAATCTTTCAGCTTACTAAAACTTGCCTTGATAAACTTTGTGAGCAGAAACATTTTTTTAAAGAACTGTTGAAAGATAAAGAACCATTCAGAAGTGCTTATAAAAAACCCTATTTGAAGATCAAGTGCAAAACAAAAAAGGATTGTGATTGCAGTCCAAAAAAGAAAAGGCATTTTCATAAAATCAAGACTTCTGAATTTTCATCACAACCTCGCAGATCCAGGAAACCCTACAGATTCCTCAGAAAGAAATCATCTTCCTCCAGGGAATTTAAATGGAGAAAATCAAGTCGCTGTTTTATCTGCAAGAAGAAAGGCCACTATGCCAAAGACTGTCCCAATAAGAAAGAAAAATCCATCTGACTGGTCGAACATCTTCAAGCTACTACTGACTACTCTCCAGACAAAGATGTACTGAAATTTTACTTCTCTAAACAAGATGAACTCAATGATGAAACTGTGTTTGCATTACAAAATTCCTCTGATGAGTCCGATAGTGATCAGTCCCAAGTTGTTTTCCATCAACAGTTATTGTCCCTGGACACTACTGTTCCTATTCCCTCCATCAAACTCCATATCCTACCTTCCAAATTCCAAAGGCCCATTCCAGCTATTGACCTTACGACACCGGTGCCCAACGAAGCATGTTAAACCCCAACATTCTTCCTCCTGAATATTGGACTCAATATGAAGAAAATTTCAGAGCTGTTAACGGTAAACTCCTCACCACCTCTTTGATTACCAAAAAACCCATTGGTATTCAAATCTTTCCCAATTGTGTCATTTGGACCAAGGTCATTGGTTATACTCTTCCTAATAAGGATATCTTGTTAGGATTTGATATCCTTCACCAAATCATTCCCACTGGAATCTGAGTCAAGTCCATGTTCAAACCATTCACAGACATCTTGAAACTTTACAATTTGTCTGAAACTCCTCAGCCTTACCTGGATATCTTGCCCAAACTTTTAAAATTTTGTCCCGAGTCTCATTTTGAGTTCACCCATCCAAACCCACTGTAGAAAAATCCAGCCTTCTTCATTAAGTTATCCTTCAAACTAAATGAAGACATTAACCCAACCAAAGCTACCCATCCAGGAATAAGTCCTTCTGACTTACTCCTAGCCCAAAAGGAATGTTCCCAACTATTGGCCCAAGGTCTCATTGAGCCCACAACTTCTTCATGGGCTTGCCAAGCTTTTTATGTTGAAAAGCATGCTGAAATTGTTCGTGGAAAGAAACGCTTAGTCATTGATTGCCAACCGCTTAACATGTTTTTACAAGATGACAAGTTTCCTTTGCCCTAAAGACAAAGCATGTTCACTTTTCTCAAAGATGCCCAGATTTTTTCAAAATTTGATGTAAAATAAGGTTTTTGGCAATTAGGCATTGAACCTTCTGAGAGTTACAAGACTGCCTTTTGCATCCCAAATGCCCATTTTCAATGGACCGTCCTACCTTTTGGTCTTAAAACTGCCCCTTCCATTTTTCAAAAATCCATGGTTCAAATCTTCCAACCCATTCTGCATCATGCATTGATTTATATTGATGACATTTTGCTTTTTTCAGGATCACATGATGACCACCATCGACTTCTCTCATAGATCTATGATATTGTCCATCATCATGGCATTATGCTATCAGCCAAGAAAAGTATTATTGCCACTGACACCATTGAATTCTTTGGTATGATCATAAAAGATGGTCACTACCAGCCTAGAAAACACATTGCCCAAGAATTGCTTCACTTTCCAGATCACCAGCTTTCTAAAAAGCAAGTTCAACAATTTCTTAGTATTGTCAATTTCAGCAGAGACTTTATCCCACATGTGGACCATTACACTAATCATCTCTCGGCTTTATTGAAAAAGAACCCACCAGAATGGAATGATGACCAAACGAATGCTGTCACCACTCTCAAGTAGATTGCGCAAAATCTGTCTCCTTTAAAGTTGATTGCTGATAGAAAATGCATACTCTAGACAGATGCCAATGATGAATCATGGGGTTCCATCCTTCTCAAAGAACTCAATGGAAGAGAACACTTTATCGCTTATGCTAGTGGATAATTTTCTGACACACAGAAGCACTACCATAGCATCTTTAAAGAAATCTTAGCGGTAAAGAATGGCATAAAAAAGATTGAGTATCATCTGATTGGACACCATTTTTTTATCAGAATAGACAGTTCAGCCTTCCCTAAAATTTTCAATTTCAAAGGTAAAGTTGTTCCTGAAAAAATGTTACTCAGACTCAAAGATTGGTTTTCCAAATATGACTTTTTAGTTCAACATATAAAGGGGTCCCAGAACCTTATCCCTGATATGCTCTTCAGACTATCCAAACTAGAACACCCTCTCATCGTGGTCTATACAACCTACCACTTTCCAATCATCTCCACGGCTACATCTCTCCCTCCAGAGGCTCTCACCAAGAAAAAATTTCCCCTCAACAAAACTTTCACTTCTGTCTTTGCCATCCAAGACTTTGCACGAAAAGTTATTTTTCGTTTGTTCATGGAAGCCTACCTTTTGGCAGACTCATTTTCATTTTCCACCTTTCACCCAGAAAACCTGTTCTTACTGGTTTAACCCTTGATCCCTCCAGAGAAATCACTAAAGATGAGTTATGGTACATCTGGTGCCTAACTGTTCTTTATGCCACTAAACTCGTTCTACCCATTGCTCCTACTTTGGCTCATCTCCTTAATCCAGACAAGGCCACCTCTCTCACTTGGACCTTACTGGAATGGTTCTCCCCACTCCCATGGTGGAGAAAGAAACTACAGCAATTGTCAGAGATCTACAATCTTGAACGTATGCCTACTTTTGAAGCACAAATGTTCACATCCGTCTTCATCATCCACAGGCCATACTTTCAGCATCCTGACACAAATCTCTTTTGGACCCAAGATCAGGTTTATGAATGGTTTATTGCTCCACATCCAGCAGTGATTGAAAATGAAATTCAGTCCACCCTGCACAATTATCTGTTCCAACTAAATCACCAAACTCCGCCACACAAAGATATCTTCCACACCTCCTTAGGCCCACAACATGACCTCATCATGATCCCTACTCCATCTACCATCTCCAAACCAAAGTCCACATGAATCATTATCAAAGAAGAGAAACCCGATTACACCGACTTCCTTTACCAACACCTTCTCGTGACAACCCATATGAAACTGAAAACTCCTCTGAAGACGATTACATGAATCTCCACTCTCCATAAAGTTGTTTGTCATGTTGTAATAATAATCTTTTCCTTTATGCGTTGTCCTGTATAATTATTAACGTGTGCTTTTACTTTCCGCTATTGCTTTTGTCAAAGTCATGTTTTAATTATTAAAGCATCTTTCATCCTTTGTAATGATATGTTTACTTTTACTTTTGTAAAAAGATAGGGTCCTGTCCTATCTCCCCGAGAATTCTTCTGTATACCTCAGGAGTATTCTCATTATCATTGTAAAAAATGATGACATTTGTTGTCATCATTTTAGGGTTATACAACGTTTAACCTAGCATAGAAAAGGATGAAAAGAACACAAAAGGATGAAAAGAAAAAACAACAAACCTCTGAACCCATGTATGAGAAACGACCTGATGGCTCTGTTCGCCTTCAGTTCAAACCTCCTCCTTCTGCCCCTGCAGAACCTCCCCGATTATCCTTCACTTGCTCAATGATCCAACCTGTTGACATCATTCCAAAAGTCCTTCCTTCTGGAAAACCATTACCCATTATGTCCTTCACCTCCCAAGGTACTCCTGTTTACCCAGACAAAATTGATGGCCATTTCTTATGGGATGTTCCCGGCTCTAGCCGATGTGATCCCGGCTGTCTATGTAATGATGACGAGAATGATTATTCTTCCAGCCAGAAAAAGAAGAAAATTATCTATCCTGCCTGCAAATTATACCTGCCCGAAGATGATGATGATGAACCCGATTATCCACCTCATTTGCCACTTTACAACAAAGGACTTCAGTGGATCCAGAAACATCAGCCCAGATCATACAAACCAGTCCATTCCTCGGCTGGTCTTCTGCCTACACCTCCTATGGTGTCCTGCATAATGTTCTCATCTGCCTCTGCCTCAACTTCAGAATATAGTTCTGAGTACCCACCTCTTGAGAAACGCTCAGACCAAAAGCACCAGGTCTGGAGCAAACCATTTGTCAACTCTCCTATTTCCTCCAGTGGACATCTTGAAGAACCCAAGCCTTTTGAAGCAATCCTTAACGGGCAAACTCAGAATGCCATAGTCTAGAATGCTTCTCTCACTTCCTTGCACTCTAAACTTGATCAGCTTGCTCATAAATCCTCTGTTGTCGACACAAGGGTTACTTCCCTCTCCGACCAGTTGACCAATTTATACAATAGTTTTCATGCTAAGGTCGCACACCTTGACCGTGACCTTCGAGCCAGGATTGCCCGTGGTGATAATTCTTATGAATTCACTCGAAAAGAGCAAGAAATCAGACAGCTTAAAGCTGAAATTGCCAGAATTGATGCTGACAACCAACGACGTCAAGCAGTTCACACTGCTCCACCATCATATTTTCCCACAGAACCATATCACCCTCTCGGGTCCTTTTTCCCTACTACTCCGAGAGATTATCCTCCTAAAAAAGTCTTTCCTATGACCTACCACCTAAATCCTCAACCTGCAAAACCTAAACCTCGACCTCCTCGACGACCTGTTCCACCTCCTGCAGTGTCTATCCCTCCTCCAATTCGTCCTATGTATTCAGACGCTATCCAAAAACCCCTTCAGATACATGAACCAGTATTTCCTGACCTTCCATCTACCTCAGCCTTACCTCCATTCACAGAATCTCCTTCTAAAGCCGAACAAAAGAAGCCTGCTGAGAATTACCTTATCACTGAACCAGAACTTGACCAGATTAATAGCTCCTCAGAAGAATCCAGTCCCTCCGACTCAGTAGAAACCTTTGATTCTATCACTGAGACTTCTGTGCCCAATAGTTTCAGTTCAGATGATTCCCAACAGCACTTAACTGATATTTTCCCTCTTCTTATGGTGGACCATGCTGAGTCTACCACTACTGATCCCCCTCCTCGGGAACCTGGCCAACCCTATGTTGACATTCCTTCCGATGTTGAGGAAGAACTTGAAGGAAACATCTCTAACCCTCCTCCAAGAACTCGATCTAAAGTTGCCTCTGGCAATGGACCATGGTTTACCTTTGATGATCTTCCACCGGCTCGGTGGCGTGAACGTCTCCAGGAACTCTCTGCCTGGTTAGATTTACAGATGGTTAAACTTAATGCAGAACTCTCTGCAGTTCTTAAAGAATTTATCTCCCGATTTACTGGATCTCTCCGTGATTGGTTTGACAGTCTCGGACAATACAGACAAATGATGTATCTTCAGCACCCTACTGTCTCTGCTGCTCTCATGGACATTCATTCTCAATTTCTTTGGGAACCTGCAACTATCTTTGCCACCGCGCGCAAAGAATATTTACAAATGAGATGTTGCTCGATGCAGAGATCTGACCTGCATTATCATTTCAAACGCATGTCTGCCCTGTTCCATAAAATTGGTGGTATCAATGACCACACTCCCAAGCATGTTTTCTTGTCTTCTTTGCCTGAAGAATTACAACCTGAAATCCGTCACCAGATTGCTAATGCCCAGCTCGACATAAATAATCTTTCTCTTGGCCGTATTTTCCAGCTGGCTTTAGTCTCTCTTGATTACCTCTGTGCTTAGAAGAAATTCTTCCAAAATCTCATGAAAGTCAAAGAAGGTTTCCGAACCGCCTGCAAGAAACCTTACATGGAAATCAAGTGCAAAGACTCTAAGACTTGTACTTGTCCCTCCAAGAAGACACACTATAAAGTCAGATTTCACAAAAGATCTTCCAGAACTTCGCAGTCACGCCCATTCCCTAGGCGTCACAAAAAGATTCGATATTTCAGACGACGAGAACCTTCTGAGATCCTTAACAGACAAAGAAAAAAGAGCAGATGCTTCATTTACAAGAAGCTCGGACACTTTGCTAAAGATTGTCCTAAGAACCCTAAGCGGTCTCAACGCTTAGTTCAACAGCTTCAGTCCTTACATCAGTTCTCTCCTGACACTGAACAAATTGAGTTTCTATACTCTGAACAAGAAAATCCTGACTAGGATACAATTTTTGCCCTTGGCACTTCTGATTCAGATTCAGATTCAGCTTCATCTACTGAACCAGAAGACTAATCCCCTATCTTCCACATCTAATCAGTACCCTCATCCTCCACTCAATTGTCAGTTCAACATATTCCCTCCGTCAAAATCCAAATCCTGTTATCTAAATACAGTCGGCCCATTCCTGCTATTGCCATCATAGATACTGGCGCTCAGCGCAGTATTTTAAACCCTGCTATTTTGCCGCCTGAAACCTGGATTTCAAATGAAAATCATTTCCGTGCCGCTAGTGGAAAATTATTTTTTACAAAGCTCCGCACCAAGTCTAGAATTGGAATTCAGCTGTTCCCAAAGCTCACAGTTTGGACCTATGTTATTGGGTCTAGCCTACCTAACAAAGATCTTCTTCTTGGGTTTGATATCCCATTCCACGTCCAAAAGATTCAAGTCCTTCCTACTGGTGTCAGATTCCAGTCCATGTTCCAACTATA
Organism: Citrus medica; assembly: GCA_002013955.2. Lineage (NCBI taxonomy): Eukaryota > Viridiplantae > Streptophyta > Magnoliopsida > Sapindales > Rutaceae > Citrus > Citrus medica. The sequence continues at coordinate 81,438 of MKYO02026784.1, read as the reverse complement.
TACAGACCAGCTTAAACTCTATCATTTGGCCCAGTCTCCTCCTGATTATCAGTCTATTTCGGCCCAGTTACTAAGGTTTTGTCCTCCAAACCATATGGCCTTTGACCATCCCAGTCCTCTGTGGAAAAATCCAGCCCATTTCGTTAAGCTTCCTTTTAAGCTTAATGAAGACCTCAATCCTACCAAAGCAACCCATCCGGGTATGCCTCCTTCTGAGCTTAAGTTAGCCCAAACAGAATGTGCAGAGTTACTTGCCCAAGGCCTCATTGAGCCCACAACTTCTCCGTGGGCCTGCCAAGCCTTTTATGTTAATAAACGTGCTGAAACGTTACGAGGTAAAAAACATCTTGTCATTGATTATCAGCCTTTAAATAAGTTTTTACAGGATCATAAATTTCCTTTACCTTGGAAAAATTCCATCTTTACCTACCTCCAAAATGCCAGAATATTTTCTAAGTTTGACTTAAAGTCTGGGTTTTGGCAGCTGGGTATTGACCCTGCTGAACGTTATAAAACTGCATTCTGTATCCCAAACGCCCATTACCAATGGACCGTTCTTCCCTTTGGTCTCAAAACCGCACCATCCATTTTCCAAAAAGCCATGACCCAAATCTTCCAGCCCATCCTTCACCATACCCTTGTTTATATTGACGATTTGCTTCTGTTTTCAGGTACTCCAGAAGAGCATCAAGTTTTACTCCAACAGTTCCATGATATCGTAGATCAATACGGTATTATGCTTTCAGACAAAAAAAGTACAATTGCCACAGATACCGTAGAATATCTCGGTATGCAGATAAAGAATGGATTCTATCAGCCTGGACCCCACATTGCACAAGAATTACTCCACTTTCCAGATAAGGATTTCACAAAGAAACAAGTCCAACAGTTCCTTGGCATCATCAACTACATCCGTGATTTCCTGCCTCATGTGGACCAGCAGACAAGTATACTCTCTGCTTTACTAAAAAAGAATCCTATCTCTTGGGATTCCAGTCATACTACAACTATCCAACAGCTGAAGAAGATAGCCCAGAATCCACCAAAACTCAAGATCATGACAGATGGCAAACGTATCCTACAGACCGATGCTTCAGACACATCATAGGGAGCCCTGTTGCTTGAACAGATTGACAAAAAGGAATATATGATCGGATATGCTAGTGGACATTTTAGTCCAGCCTAGTAGCACTATCACACAATCTACAAGGAGATCCTTGCCGTAAAAAACGGTATAAAAAAGTTCGAATACCACCTCCTTGGCCATAGATTCTTGATCAAATTGGATAATTCCTCTTTCCCCAAAGTCTTACAGTTTAAAGGTAAAACGATTCCCAACAGCCAGTTACTTCAGTTACAGGAATGGTTTTCCCGATATGAATTTGATGTTGAACATATAAAAGGACAAAAGAACCTCATTCCAGATTTCCTATCTCGCATTCAGAAACCTGCCTCTCCAATCTTCTACACTTCCCCAGTCTTCCCGATCTTCATGGCTACTAGATCTACTGCTACCTCTCTGCCTTCTAAGGCTCTCACCCAAAAGACCTTCCCCAGGCCTGTACAAACTTTTCCTTCCCTCTACCGTCTTCAGGAGTTTGCTAAACAATTTCTTTTCCGCTACTACATGAAAGCTTTCTTCCTTGAAGAAAACCCTCACAACCAGTTCCTCACCTTTCATCCCGAGAATCTCTTCCTTACAGGATTCTTCATCCCCTCTGTCAGGGATATCAGTGAAGATGAACTCTGGTATTTCTGGTGCTTAACTGTACTCCATGCAACTCAGTTAATCATCCCCTTAGCCTACACAGTCAACACCCTCAATAATCCTTCCAAGGCTACTTCTCTGTTATGGACTCTGTTAGAGTGGTTCTCTCCTATTCCTCAATGGAGATCCCAACTCCAGCAGCTTAGTCACAACCATCATCTTTCCACCATCCTTTCTCATGAAGCTGAAAAATTCACATCAGTGTTCATAGTCCACCGACCATATTTCTGTCACCCAGAAACAGCCGCCTTCTTTGCTCAACCACAAATCAGCCACTACCACACAACCCCTCATCCCAGCATACTAGATCAAGACCCCATGTTAAAAAAGGCCCTCATGAATCATCTCTTGTCCTTAAACCATGTTCCTCCACCACCACAAGACATCATCTCCAGTTCTATTAGACCTCGTCATGAAATGTTCATGGTACCTAATCCTTCTGGTTCCAGCAAAGGTATCATTATCAAAGAGGAACGTCCAAATACTCCTCCACAGATTTACTATCAGGATTCTCAGGATCCTGATGATGACTTTTTACCACTCAGTCAACTCCTCTAGGAGTTTCAGACTCCACCCCAACAAGAACAAGGCCAGTCATCAAGAGTCATTTCACAATCTGAGCCCATCATTACTCATCCGCCATCCCAATGCAGACCTTTCTGCATTCCTGGGATTGTCCATGCAAAAGGATGTCCTCAGTATGATGGCCCTACTTATCTAGAACAGTGCACCTTGTTCTGTGAACCTCATGGAGCCAACTGTCACAAAAGCTGCGTCAACTACCGTAGATTTGAATCTAGCTCCAGCTCAGATGATTACGGGATGAATCTATCCTCTCCGTAATCTCTGCCGCATGTCTTTATCCTGCTTTTGGCTTTGTCATGTTATGCTTTTATGTCTTGTCTTTTTATGTAAAAGATGAAGTTAGGGGGTCTTGTCCCTACTTTACTTTATTAAAGTAGCTTTTGCTTTTATGTCTTGTCTTTTTATGTAAAAGATAAAGTTAGGGGGTCCTATCCCTACTTTACTTTATTAAAGTTTGAATAGTTGTTTGCTTTATGAAAAGATGAGGGTCCTGTCTCACTTTTCTAAGTTTGGCTTTATCTCGTTGTAATCCCTATATAAGGGCACCTCCTCTTAGTTTATGACTAAGTTGGAAACGGTTTGAATTAAGTTGGCTTTTCAATATTCTCTTCTCCATGTCTCTCTAAACTTCTCTTTCTTAAGTTCAATGGAGCTCTGAAATAGATAAGAAAAGGAATAAGGAAGGTTTTAAAAACGAATTTGTTCAAAACCAAGTTAGTATGCTCTACACTTGCCTTTGTATAAAGGATCCTGTGTATCAGAACACTTGAGATGGTCTTAGCTGTTTTCTTATCTGGTTTGGTACCCGTTTTATGCTACGGAGAGCTGTTTTAGGGTTGTATAACCTAGAATAGAAAACTGGTTTTATCTCGTCGTCTGAAATATTGAATCTTTTTGTGACGCCTAGGGACTGGGCGTGACTGTGAAGTTCCGAAAGATCTTTTGTGAAATCTGACTTTATGGTGTGTCTTCTTGGAGGGACAAGTACAAGTCTTAGAGTTTTTGCACTTGATTTCCAAGTAAGGTTTCTTGCAGGCGGTTCGGAAACCTTCTTTGTCTTTCATGAGATTTCGGAAGAATTTCTTCTGATCACAGAGGTAATCAAGAGAGACTAAAGCCAGCTGGAAAATACGGCCAAGAGAAAGATTATTGATGTCGAGCTGGGCATTAGCAATCTTCGCGACGGATTTCAGGTTGTAATTCTTCAGGCAAAGAAGACAAGAAAACATGCTTGAGAGTGTGGTCATTGATACCACCAATTTTATGGAACAGGGCAGACATGCGTTTGAAATAATAATGTAGGTCAGATCTCTGCATCAAGCAACATCTCATTTGTAAATATTCTTTGCGCGCAGTGGCAAAGATAGCTATAGGTTCCCCAAGAAATTGAGAATGAATGTCCATGAGAGCAGCAGAGACAGTAGGATGCTGGAGATACAGTAATTGTCTGTATTGTCCGAGACTGTCAAACCAATCACGGAGAGATCTAGTAAATCGGGAGACAAATTCGTTAAGAACTGCAGAGAGTTCGGCATTAGGTTTAACCATCTGTAAGTCTAACCAGGCAGAGAGTTCCTGGAGTCGTTCATGCCACCGAGCTGGTGGAAGATCATCAAAGGTAAACCATGGTCCATTGCTAGAGGCAACTTTAGATCGAGCCCTTGGAGGAGGGTTAGAGCTGTTTCCTTCAAGTTCTTCTTCAACATCGGAAGGAATGTCAACATAGGGTTGGCCAGGCAAAGATTAACAAGAGGAATATGGTGCCCTGCATGCTGGCAGTGTTGTTCTCACTGTCTATCCCAACTTTAATCTTTCCCTTGATGACCCCAATCTTTCCACTTTCTTAAAGATCCAAGTTCAGATCCAAGGAGCTGAACAAGTCTGCAGTGCAAAGATTGCTACCATCCATCATCAGTTGGTTTACAGACTTCAGAACCACTCTCTTATCCTTCCCACACCTCCAGATCTCAGTTCGGACACACTCATGATCCTTGCTGAATCTCCAGACATTCCTACAATTATCCAGATCCCACGACAGATCCCTCGTGCTGATCTTCTCAAACTCATGCCTCTTGAATGGATAACCAACTATGAGCATTTCCATCAAAACACCACTCCTGTTCAAACCTCTGAACACATGTATGAGAAACGACCTGATGGCTCTGTTCGCCTTCAGTTCAAACCTCTTCATTCTGCCCCTACAGAACCTCCCAGATTATCCTTTACCTGCTCAATGATCCAACTTGTTGACATCATTCCCAAAGTCCTTCCTTCTAGAAAACCATTACCCATTATGTCCTTCACCTCCCAAGCTCTTATACCAATCCGAAGGGGCACCTGAGACTCTTAAAACCAGTTTTCTATGCTAGGTTATACAACCCTAAAACAGCTCTCCGTAGCTTAAAACGGGTACCAAACCAGATAAGAAAACAGCTAAGACTGTCTCAAGTGTTCTGATACATAGGATCCTTTATACAAAGGCAAGTGTAGAGCATACTAACTTGGTTTTAAACAAATTCATTTTTTAAATTCCTTATTCCTTTTTTTATCTATTTCAGAGCTCCATAGAACTTAAGAAAAATGAGTTTTGAGAGACATGGATAATAGAACACTCAATATATTGCTTAAAGCTAACCTCTGCTCTGAACGAGGAGGAAGCTCCCTTATATAGGAATTACAACGGGAAAAAGCCAAACTTAGAAAAGTGAGACAGGACCCTCATCTTTTCATAAAGCAAACAACTATTCAAACTTTAATAAAGTAAAGTAGGGATAGGACCCCCTAACTTTATCTTTTACATAAAAAGACAAGACATAAAAGCAAAAGCTACTTTAATAAAGTAAAGTAGGGACAGGACCCCCTAACTTTATCTTGTACATAAAAAGACAAGACATAAAAGCAAAACATGACAAAGCCAAAAGGAGGATAAAGACATGCGGTGGAAATTACGGAGGGAATAGATTCATCCCGTAATCATCTGAGCTGGAGCTGGATTCAAATCTGCGATAGTTGACGCAGCTTTTGTGACAATTGGCTCCATGAGGTTCACAAAACATGGTGAACTGTTCTAGATAAGTAGGGCCATCATACTGAAGACATCCTTTTGCATGGACAATCCCGAGAATGCAGAGAGGTCTGCATTGGGATGGCGGATGAGTGATGATGGGCTCAGATTGTGAAATGACTCTTGATGACTGGCCTTGTTCTTGTTGAGGTGGAGTCTGAAACTCCTGGAGGAGTTGACTGAGCGGTAAAAAGTCATCATCAGGATCATAAGAATCCTGGTAGTAAATCTATGGAGGAGTATTTGGACGTTCTTCTTTGATAATGATACCTTTGCTGGAACCAGAAGGATTAGGCACCATGAACATTTCATGACGAGGTCCAATAGAACTGGAGATGATGTCTTGTGGTGGTGGAGGAACATGATTTAAAGACAGGAGATGATTCATGAGGGCCTTTTTGAACATGGGGTCTTGATCCAGTGTGCTGGGATGAGGGGTTGTGTGGTAGTGGCTGATTTATGGTTGAGCAAAGAAGGCGGCTGTTTCTGGGTGACGGAAATATGGTCGGTGGACTATGAACACTGATGTGAATTTTTCAGCTTCATTAGAAGGGATGGTGGAGAGACGATGGTTGCGACTAAGCTGCTGGAGTTGGGATCTCCATTGAGGAATAGGAGAGAACCACTCTAACAGAGTCCATAACAGAGAAGTAGCCTTGGAAGGATTATTGAGGGTGTTGACTGTGTAGGCTAAGGGGATGATTAACTGAGTTGCATGGAGTACAGTTAAGCACCAGAAATACTAGAGTTCATCTTCACTGATATCCCTGACAAAGGGGATGAAGAATCCTGTGAGGAAGAGATTCTCGGGATGAAAAGTGAGGAACTGATTGTGAGGGTTTTCTTTAAGGAAGAAAGCTTTCGTGTAGTAGCGGAAAAGAAATTGTTTAGCAAACTCCTGAAGGCGGTAGAGGGAAGGAAAAGTTTGTACAGGCCTTGGGAAGGTCTTTTGGGTGAGAGCCTTAAAAGGTAGAGAGGTAGCAGTAGACCTAGTGACCATGAAGACCGGGAAAACTGGGGAAGTGTAGAAGATGGGAGAGGCAGGTTTCTGAATGCGAGATAGGAAATCTGGAATGAGGTTCTTTTGTCCTTTTATATGTTCAACATCAAATTCATATCGGGAAAACTATTCCTGTAACCGAAGTAACTGGTTGTTGGGAATCGTTTTACCTTTAAACTGTAGGACTTTAGGGAAAGAGGAATTATCCAATCTGATCAGGAATCTATGGCCAAGGAGGTGGTATTTGAACTTTTTGATGCCGTTTTTTACGACAAGGATTCTGGGCTATCTTCTTTAGCTGCTGGACAACTGTAGTGTGACTGGTATCCTAAGAGATAGGATTCTTTTTGAGTAAAGCAGAGAGTATACTTGTCTGCTGGTCCACATGAGGCAGGAAATCACGGATGTAGTTGATGATGCCAAGAAACTGTTGGACTTGTTTCTTTGTGAAATCCTTATCTGGAAAGTGGAGTAATTCTTGTGCAATGTGGGGTCCAGGCTGATAGAATCCATTCTTTATCTGCATACCGAGATATTCTACGGTATCTGTGGCAATTGTACTCTTTTTGTCTGAAAGCATAATACCGTATTGATCTACGATATCATGGAACTGTTGGAGTAAAACTTGATGCTCTTCTGGAGTACCTGAAAACAGAAGCAAATCGTCAATATAAACAAGGGTATGGTGAAGGATGGGCTGGAAGATTTGGGTCATGGCTTTTTCGAAAATGGATGGTGCGGTTTTGAGACCAAAGGGAAGAACGGTCCATTGGTAATGGGCGTTTGGAATACATAATGTAGTTTTATAACATTCAGCAGGGTCAATACCCAGCTGCCAAAACCCAGACTTTAAGTCAAACTTAGAAAATATTCAGGCATTTTGGAGGTAGGTAAAGATGGAATTTTTCTGAGGTAAAGGAAATTTATCATCCTGTAAAAACTGGTTTAAAGGCTGATAATCAATGACAATATGCTTTTTACCCCATAACGTTTCAGTACGTTTGTTAACATAAAAGGCTTGGCAGGCCCACAGAGAAGTTGTGGGCTCAATGAGGCCTTGGGCGAGTAACTCTGCACATTCTGTTTGGGCTAACTTAAGCTCAAAAGGAGACATACCCGGATGGGTTGCTTTGGTAGCGTTAAGGTCTTTATTAAGCTTAAAAGGAAGCTTAACGAAATGGGCTGAATTTTTCCACAGAGGATTTGGATGGTCAAAAGCCATACGGTTTGGAGGACAAAACCGCAGTAACTGAGCCGAAATAGACTGGTAATCAGGAGGGGACTGGGCCAAATGATAGAGCTTGAGCTGGTCTGTGTATGGTTGGAACATGGACTGGAATCTGAGACCAGTAGGGTGAACTTGAATCTTTTCGGCTTGGAATAGGATATCAAACCAAGAAGAAGATCTTTGTCAGGTAGGCTAGACCCAATAACATGGGTCCAAACTGTGAACTTTGGGAACAGCTGAATTCCAATTCAAGACTTGGTGCGGAACTTTGTAGAAAACAATTTTCCACTAGCAGCGCGGAAATGATTTTCATTTGAAATCCAGGTTTCAGACGGCAAAATAGCAGGGTTTACAATACTGCGCTGAGCGCTAGTATCTATGAAGGCAATAGCAGGAATGGGCCGACTGTATTTGGATAACAGGATTTGGATTTTGACGGAAGGAATGGGTTGAACTGACAATTGAGTAGATGATGAGGGTACTGATTGGATGTGGAAGACAGGGGAATAGTCTTCTGGTTCAGTAGATGAAGCTGAATCTGAATGTGAATCAGAAGTACCAAGGGAAAAAACTGTATCCTGGTCAGGACTTTCTTGCTCAGAGTATAGGAACTCAATTTGTTTAGTGTCAGGAGAGAACTGATGTAAGGACTGAAGTTGTTGAACTAAGTGTTGAGACCGCTTAGGGTTCTTAGGACAATCTTTAGCAAAGTGTCCGAGCTTCTTGCAAATGAAGCATCTGCTCTTTTTTCTTTGTCTGTTAAGGATCTTAGAAGGTTCTCGTTGATGCGAATCCCACACTTAATTTGTAGTTTCAACTTCCCAAGAAAGTTCTAAACAGATTTAAGACAAACATAACCTTGACCCAATACTTAAGAAAACTTGAACCAAAGGTATAGAGAATGGTATTGACGCCACACTCAAGAAATAGATGAGAAGGTGAGTGATAAGTCTAAATTTGGAACGCCACAAGAATGCAAATTCTTGATAAGTTCACTAGTTCTCAAAAGAACCAAAAAAAGAATGATCTTTCAAATTCAAATAACATTAATCTCTAATTTTTCTTACATACCAAGGTTGCTGAATTTAAATAGGCTAAAAGAAACCCAAGATCCTAAAAATCCAAATGGAAACATTGGAACAACCCTCCAAGTAGGTTTGTCAAAAGATGTTTTCAAAAGTCTTCACCAACCCACCATAATCAATGCTATCTTTGACAAACTTAATGCTAGCCTACTATAATTAATGCTATCATTGACAAACTTAATGTTAGCCCACCATCATTGATGGTAGACTTACCTTACACATTGACAAGCTTGAAACAAAACAAACAAATAAGTTGAAAAACAAAGGATTCGTTGAAAATCCCAAGTCTGACCAAGCTGTAAAGAATTGGTCATAACTCCTTCTAGAGAACTCCAAATCCAGCTCTGTAAAATTTATTGGAAAGCTAACTTAATTATCTTTCCAACGGTATATAGCTTGCACTTTAATTCTGGCTCAATCAATACAGTTTTTATTCCGAATTTGACCTTTCTGCATTTGATACAACTTGTGTATTTGGCTGCCCAATGACTTGAATAATGCCCACAATGCCTTGTCTTCTCTTCAAGCCCAATTCATGATGTCTTGCATCTTGAATTGCATTTTCAATCCATATTTTCTCAATTAATCCATTTAAAGAAGCTTGCATATTTTTGGCTCTTGCTCTTGTAATTGGGCCTCCATGAATGTGCAAAGGATCACTTGAAGTTTTAATGGTCCCTTGATGGTTCTCATCACTCGTTGTCTGAAATATCGAATCTTTTTGTGACGCCTAGGGAATGGGCATGACTGTGAAGTTCTGGAAGATCTTTTGTGAAATCTGACTCTATGGTGTTTCTTCTTGGAGGGACAAGTACAATTCTTAATGTAAGGCTTCTTGCAGGCTGTTCGGAAACCTTCTTTGTCTTTCATGAGATTTCGGAAGAATTTCTTCTGATCACAGAGGTAATCAAGAGAGACTAAAGCCAGCTAGAAAATACGGCCAAGAGAAAGATTATTGATGTCGAGCTGGGCATTAGCAACCTGGCAACAGATTTCAGGTTGTAATTCTTCAGGCAAAGAGGACAAGAAAACATGCTTGAGAGTGTGATAATTGATACCACCAATTTTATGGAATAGAGCAGACATGCGCTTGAAATGGTAATGCAGGTCAGATCGTTACAGTGAGCAACATCTCATTTGGAGATATTCTTTGCGAGCAGTGGCAAAGATAGCGGCAGGTTCGCCAAGAAACTGGGAATGAATGTCCATGAGAGCGGCAGAGACGTTAGGATGCTCAAGATACTGCAATTGTCTGTAGTGTCCGAGACTGTCAAACCAATCACGGAGTGATCCAGTAAACCGGGAGACAAATTCTTTTATAACTGCAGAGAGTTCTGCATCAGGTTTAACCATTTGTAAATCTAACCAGCCAGAGAGTTCCTGGAGACGTTCACGCCACCGAGCTGGTGGAAGATCATCAAAGGTAAACCATGGTCCATGGCCAGAGCCAACTTTAGATCGAGTTCTTGGAGGAGGGTTAGAGCTATTTCCTTCAAGTTCTTCTTCAACATCGGAAGGAATGTCAACATAGGGTTGGCCAGGCTCCCGAGGAGGGGGATCAGTAGTGGAAGACTCAGCACGGTCCGCCATAAGGAGACGGGAAATATCTGCCAAGTGCTGTTGGGAATTATCTGAACTGTCATTATTGGGCTCAGAAGTCTCAGTGATAGAATCAAAGGTTTCTACAGAGTCGGAGGGACTGGATTCTTCTGAGGAGCTATTAATCTGGTCAAGTTCTGGTTCAGTGATAAGGTAATTCTCAGCAGGCTTCTTTTGTTCGGCTTTAAAAGGAGATTCTGTGAATGGAGGTAAGGCTGAGGTAGATAGAAGGTCAGGAAATACTGGTTCATGTATCCGAAGGGGTTTTTGGATAGCGTCTGAATACATAGGACGAACTGGAGGAGGGATAGACACTGCAGGAGGTGGAACAGGTCGTCGAGGAGGTCGAGGTTTAGGTTTTGCAGGTTGAGGATTTAGGTGGTAGGTCATGGGAAAGACTTTTTCAGGAGGATAATCTCTCGGAGTAGTAGGGAAAAAGGACCCGAGAGGGTGATATGGTTCTGTGGGAAAATAGGATGGTGGAGCAGTGTGAACTGCTTGACGCTGTTGGTTGTCAGCATCAATTCTGGCAATTTCAGCTTGAAGCTGTCTGATTTCTTGCTCTTTCCGAGTGGATTCATAAGAATTATCACCCCGGGCAATCATGGCTCGAAGGTCATAGTCAAGTTGTGCAACCTTAGCATGAAAACTATTGTATCAATTGGTCAACTAGTTGGAGAGAGAAGTAACCCTTGTGTCGAAAGCAGAGGATTTATGAGCAAGCTGATCAACTTTAGAGTGCAAGGAAGTGAGAGAAGCATTCTGGACTCTGGCATTCTGAGTTTGCCAGTTAAGGACTGGTTTAAAAGGCTTGGGTTCTTCAAGATGTCCATTGGAGGAAATAGGAGAGTTCTCCCCTCTATTGTAAGATATACCTCCATAAGCCAATAAAAACTCTCGTGTTTGTTTAAGCTATGTCTTTCTAACTTCTCTCTTCTCTCTCTGCAAATGAAGTTCTAGTAAAAGAAAAGGAATAAAGAATTAAGTTTGTTCATTTTGAAAACTTAAGGAAGTATGCTCTGCACTTGCCTTCTAGTAAGGATCCTGTGCTTCAGAAAACTTTTGATAGTTTTAATCTGGTTTGGTACCCTGTTTTAGACTAAGGAAAGTCTGTTTTAGGTTATATAACCTAGAAAAAACTGTTTTAAGTTTTGATCTATCCAAAGGTATATTGGGGGAAATCCATCGACGTAAGTTCCAGAGGTGAACCCAAATGAGCACTAGTCTGGTCCGCACTGATGGTTAACAAGCCACGTACTTTATGGTATCAGAGCATAATTCCTTAAGTTTTCAAAATGAACAAACTTAATTCTTTATTCCTTTTCTTTTACTAGAACTATTTTTTTTAGTTACGTATTTTTTTGTGTTTTTTATAGAAATGTTGTAATATCGTAATAAGGTTAGTATCGTAATTTCTCCTTTTTCTTTATTTTTATTCATTTTGTTCCCATTTATAGAAAAAACACTTCGCACACACAAGCATGTTAAAAATAAATTTGGAATGGATTTACAAGCACCACAGGAGAGGCCATTTAAGGACTACTTCAGTCCTTTAGCTAATTTGAGCACATCATGCATAAGATACCCAAATGTAGCTGCTAGGAGTTTTGAATTAAAACCTAGTGTGCTAAATTGTCTCCCCACATTCTATGGCCTAGAAAATGAGGATTCATATAATCATTTGAATGATTTTCAAGTTGTTTGTCAAACATTTAGATATGAGAATTTTTTAGATGATGATGTTAAACTTAGACTATTCCCATTTTCTTTAAAAGATAGAGCTCGTTCATGGCTGAATACATTACTTGCCAATAGCATCACATCATGGGAACAAATGGTAACTAAATTTTTGAATAAATATTTCCCAGTGCATAAAACCAATGCTATTCGCAGTGAAATTTTAGAGTTTACCAAGAGAGAAGACGAGCAGCTTTTCGAAACATGGGAGCGATTCAATGGGCTACTCTTGAAGTGTCCATATCATGGGTACGAGAAATGACACCAATGCCAACACATTTTGGAGGGATTATTGTCGAATGTGCAAGAATGGTTAATGGCAACAAGTGGAGGAGAGCTAATGTCAAAAAGTGTATCAGAGATTTGGGAATTCTTCCAGCGACAAGCGGATAATTCCCAACAACGGAGTCAGTCACTCAGGAATACTAAAAGAATTAAAGGAGTGAATGATGTTCACATTGGCGAGTCAACTTCGGGAATCAAAGAAGTTAAGGAGATGGTTGAAGGTCTCGCTCGACAAATAGCATCGTTAACGACTGCTAAATCAACAGAACCACATGATCCTAACTCATACTCAGATTAAGCCAATGTCATAGTTGTAATGAGAAAACCATCTAATTACAACCCATACTCCAACACATATAACCCTAGATGGAGATACCACCCCAATTTTTCATGGTCTCAAGGATTCCAATAGAATGGACCAGTAGCTCCAGCTCCACCAATGCAACCAATTCCTCAAAATCCTCAAGTCTCTCAGCCACCATTTAGACCATACAATCAGAACCAGAACTACTCTCAACTCAGACCACGGGAGGATGCATTCCAGAATTTCAAGAATGTTACTTACTCTACGATTGAGCAACATAACCGCACCATTGATGGACTACGAAATGAGTTGAGAGCAGGCTTCAACTCACAAGCCCAATCAGTTTCAAACCTCGAGAAGATGGTGGGACAGCTTGCTTCTTCAGTTCAGACCTTGGTAATAACTGTTGAGAAAGGTAAATTTCCAAGTCAACCAGTGCCCAATCCTAAAGGAGTACATGAAGCAAGTACCAGTTCACCACAGCAGCATGGAGAAGTCAAAGCAGTCATGACCTTGCGAAAAGGAAAAGAAGTCAACAACAAAGTGGAGATGCCGGTGACAAAAGAAAATCAAATTGTACCTGTGAATGTTGAGGACTCACCATTGGAAGAGAAAGAAGAAACCAACTCACGAGAATATGTTCCCAAAGCTCCATTTTCTCAAAGGTTAGCTAAAGGAAAGAAGGGAAAATCCACATGTGAGATTCTTGAAATCTTCAAACAGGTAAGTGTTAACATCCCTTTACTTGATGCCAAGTTTCTTAAAGACTTTTGTACTAAAAAGAAAAACATTCACATTCAAAAGAAGACATTTTTAACAGAAAACGTTAGTTCTATACTCCAACATAAAATTCTTTTAAAATGCAAAGACTCAGGCTCCCCCACTATCTCATGTAGTATAGGGAACCACACAATTGAGAATGCTTTGTTGGATTTAGGAGCTAGTGTAAATCTGTTACCTTATTCAGTGTTTGTGAAACTTGGACTTGAGAATTACACCCAACTCCAGTGGTGTTACAACTTGCAGATCGGTCCACGAAAATACCTCGTGGTATTTGACAGTTTTATTTTCATTGTAATTGTAGGACGTGCTTATCAAGGTAGACAAGTTTTATTTTCCTGTTGATTTCATTGTAATTGACACTTAACCAATACAAGATTCAAGGAAGCACATCCCCATTATTCTAAGCCGACCTTTCTTGGCAACTGCGGATGCTCACATTCAATGCAGGACTGGAAATATGTAGTTGTCCTCCGGTAACATGACTATGGAGCTAAACATTTTCAGCATTGCCAAACAACCTCACAATGCAGATGATGGAATTGTTGATGTGGATTTAATAGAAACAATAGTTGATAATACTTTTCTTTCAAAACCTTACAAATATGCTTAACTCACTTTGGTTTGGATTTTGATATTGACGGATCGGTCGATGAGGTTAACGCCCTACTTGACTCAGCACCATCCATGGACACTAATAAATGGAAGTCAAGAGTTGAACAGCTTGCACCATCAGAAAAGAAACTCATCCTATCATCAGAATCACCACCGAAACTCGAGCTCAAACCACTGCCCAATACTCTGGAATATGCATTTTTGGGAGAAAAAAATACTCTGCTGGTAATCATTTCATCATCCCTAAATGACGAAAAAAGAAGGTACGTGGTGGGAGGTTTTAAAAGAGCACAAAGGAGCATTAGGATGGACCATAGCAGACATTAAAGGTATAAACCCAGTAGACTACATGTATTACATTCACCTTGATGAAAATGCTAAATCTACTAGGGAAATGCAACGTCGGTTAAATCCTAACATGAAAGAAGTTGTTAGAACTGAAGTTCTTAAGCTATTAGATGCAGGTATCATTTACCCCATTTCTAATAGTTAATGGGTCAGTCCTGTACATGTTGTTCCTAAAAAGTCAGGAGTCACAATAGTTATCAATACTGATAATGAATTGATACCCACTAGAGTAACTACAAGATGGCATGTTTGCATTGATTGTAGAAAGTTGAATTCTGTCACACGGAAAGACCATTTTCCTTTACCATTTATCGACCAAATGCTTGATAAATTAGCAAGCCATGAATTTTATTGCTTTCTAGATGGCTACTCAGGATATAATCAGATTCCCATAGCACCAAAAGATCAAGAGAAAACTACTTTCACTTGCCCTTTTGGCACATTTGCATATAGGAGGATGCCATTTGGATTATGTAATGCACCTGCCACATTTCAACGATGCATGTTGAGCATTTTTTCTGATATGGTTGAACGATTCCTTGAAGTCTTTATGGATGATTTTTCTGTCTTTGGTGACTCGTTTGATCAATGTTTACATCATCTAACACAAGTTTTGCAGAGATGTATCGAAAAGAACTTAGTCTTGAATTGGGAGAAGTGTCATTTTATGGTAAAACAAGGTATTGTTCTCGGTCACATCATTTCGAGCAAAGGTATTGAGGTTGACAAAGCCAAGGTGGATCTCATTTCTAATCTTCCTCCACCCAAAACAGTCAGAGAAGTAAGATCTTTCCTTGGGCATGTTGGTTTTTTTAGACGTTGCATTAAAGATTTTAGCAAAGTTTCTAGACCCTTATGCAATCACTTGCTAAGGAAGTACCTTTTTTCTTTAATGATTCATGTCTTATGGCATTTGAAAAATTAAAGCGGTTGTTGACATCATCACCCATCATTCAGCCCGCAAACTGAAGCTTACCATTTGAACTCATGTGTGATGCATCTGATTATGCGGTAGGAGCAGTATTAGGATAAAGAGTTGATCGAATTCCCCATGTTATTTACTATGCTAGTATGACATTGAATGATGCACAGTTGAACTATTCAACTACTAAAAAAGAAATGCTAGCAGTACTGTTTGCATTAGAGAAATTTCGATCTTATCTCATTGGTTGTAAAATAATTGTGTTCACAGATCATGCTGCTCTTAAATATCTTCTCACTAAGAAAGATGGAAAAGCTAGACTAATTCGTTGGGTGCTACTTTTGCAGGAATTCGACTTGGAATTTAAAGATAAGAAAGGCACAAAAAATGTTGTGACTAACCATCTCTCTCGTCTCTATTTTGACATATTACAGAACCATTAACATTAAATAAGTCATTTCCAGATGAACAATTAATGAGTGTGGAAGTATTACCTTGATATAGTTAATTATCTTGTTACGTGTCTTGTTTACCATCAGTGCGGACCAGACTAGTGCCCATTCGGGTTCACCTCTAGAACTTATGTCGATGGATTCCCGCCGATATACCTTTGGATAGATCAAAACTTAAAATAGTTTCTTCTAGGTTATATAACCCAAAACAGACTTTCCTTAGTCTAAAACAGGGTACCAAACCAGATTAAAACTATCAAAAGTTTTCTGATGCATAGGATCCTTACTAGAAGGCAAGTGCAAAGCATACTTCCTTAAGTTTTCAAATTGAACAAACTTAATTCTTTATTCCTTTTCTTTTACTAGAACTTCATTTGCAGAGAGAGAAGGGAGAAGTTAGAAAGACATAGCTTAAACAAACACGAGAGTTTTTATTGGCTTATGGAGGTATATCTTAAAATGGAGGGGAGAACTCTTTATATATAAGAATTCTCGGGGAGATAGGACAGGACCCTATCTTTTACAAAAGTAAAAGTAAACACATTATTACAAAGGATGAAAGATGTTTTAATAATTAAAGCATGACTTTGACAAAAGCAAAAGCAGAAAGTAAAAGCACACGTTAATAATTATACAGGACAACACATAAAGGAAAACATTATTATTACAACACGACAAACAACTTTATGGAGAGTGGAGATTCATGTATTCGTCTTCGGAGGAGCTTTCAGTTTCATATGGGTTGTCACGAGAGGTTGTTGGGAAAAAGGTTTTGGAGAGCTTTGGATGCTTACAGTGGGGACGATGGTAAGGTGGATAGGGGCAATTTCGTCTATAGCTTGGCATGGAGCCGAGTGTCTGGGTGGCTTTGTCTGCTGTTGTGGGTTTGTGTGGTTGAGGGGGTTGTTGAGATGAGGATCCAGGGTCATGCATGGTTGGCTGTGGAAATTATTGGAGATGTTGGCTGAGAGGAAGGAATTCTTCCCATGGGTCTTGTGAGTCTTGGTAAATGAAGTCGGTGAAATCTGGTTTTTCTTCTTTGATAATGATTCATGTGGACTTTGGTTTGGAGATGGCAAATGGAGTAGGGATCATGATGAGGTCATGTTGTGGGCCTAAGAAGGTGTGGAAGATATCTTTGTGTGGTGGAGTTTGATGATTCAGTTGGCACAGATAATTGTGCAGGGTTGACTGAATTTCATTTTCAATAACTGTTGGGTGTGGACCAGTAAACCATTCATAAATTTGATCTTGGGTCCAAAAGAGATTTGTGTCAGGATGCTGAAAGTATGGCCTGTGGATAATGAATAAGGATGTGAACATTTGTGCTTCAGAAGTAGGCATACGTTCAAGATTATAGATCTCTGACAATTGCTGTAGTTTCTTTCTCCACCATGGAAGTGGGGAGAACCATTCTAGTAATGTCCAGGTGAGAGAGGTGGCCTTTTCTGGATCAAGGAGGTTGTGTAAAGTGGGAGAGATGGGTATGACGAGCTTAGTGGCATAAAGAACAGTTAGGCACCAGATGTACCATAACTCATCTTCAGTGATTTCTCTGGAAGGATCAAGGGTTAAACCGGTAAGGAACATGTTTTCTGGGTCAAAGGTGGAAAATGGAAATTAGTCTACCAAAAGGTAGGCTTTCTTGAAGAAATGGAAAACAGATTTTCGTGCAAAGTCTTGAATGGCAAAGACAGAAGTGAAAGTTTTATTGAGGGGAAAGTTTTTCTTGGTGAGAGCTTCTGGAGGGAGAGATGTAGCCATGGAGATGATTGGAAAGTGGTAGGCTGTAGAGACCATGGTGAGAGGGTGTGCTGGTTTGGAGAGTCTGGAGAGCATATCAGGGATAAGGTTTTGGGACCCCTTTATATGCTGAACTGAAAAGTCATATTTAGAAAACCAACCTTTGAGTCTGAGTAACATTTTTTCAGGAACAACTTTACCTTTGAAATTGAAAATTTTAAGGAAGGCTGAACTGTCCATTCGGATCAAAAAATGGTGTCCAATCAGATGATACTCAAACTTTTTGATGCCATTCTTTACCGCTAAGATTTCTTTGAAGATGCTATGGTAGTGCTTCTGTGTGTTAGAAAATTGTCCACGAGCATAAGCGATAAAGTGTTCTTTTCCATTGAGTGCTTCGAGAAGGATGGAACCCCATGATTCATCACTGGCGTCTATCTGGAGTACGCGTTTTCCATCAGCAATCAACTTTAAAGGTGGCGGATTTTGTGCAATCTGCTTGAGAGTGGTGACAGCATTCCTGTGGTCATCATTCCATTCTGGTGGGTTCTTTTTCAATAAAGCCGAGAGATGATGAGTGTAATGGTCCACATGTGGGATAAAGTCTCTGATGTAATTGACAATACCAAGAAATTGTTGAACCTGCTTTTTAGAAACCTGGTGATCTGGAAAGTGAAGCAATTCTTGGGCAATGTGTTTTCCAGGCTGGTAGTGACCATCTTTTATGATCATACCAAGGAATTCAATGGTGTTAATGGCAATATTGCTTTTCTTGGCTGATAGCATAGTGTCGTGATGGTGGACAATATCATAGAACTGTGAGAGAAGTCGATGGTGGTCATCATGTGATCCTGAAAAAAGCAAAATGTCATCAATATAAATCAATGCATGATGGAGAATGGATTGAAAGATTTGGACCATGGATTTTTGAAAAATGGATGGGGCAGTTTTGAGGCCAAAGGGTAGGACGGTCCATTGAAAATGGGCATTTGGGATGCAAAAGGTAGTCTTGTAACGCTCAGAAGGTTTAATGCCTAATTACCAAAAACCTGATTTTAAATCAAATTTTAAAAAAATCTGGGCATCTTTGAGAAAAGTGAACATGCTTTGTCGTCGGGACAAAGGAAATTTGTCATCTTATAAAATCATGTTAAGCGGTTGATAATCAATGACTAAGCGTTTTTTTTCCATGAACAATTTCAGCATGCTTTTCAACATAAAAAGCTTGGCAAGCCCATGAAGAACTCGTGGGCTCAATGAGACCTTGGGCCAATAGTTGGGAACATTCCTTTTGGGCTAGGAGTAAGTCAGAAGGACTCATTCCTGGATGGGTAGCTTTGGTTGGGTTAATGTCTTCATTTAGTTTGAAAGGTAACTTAATGAAGAAAGCTGGATTTTTCCACAATGGGTTTGGATGGGTGAACTCAGAATGAGAGTCAAGACAAAATTTTAAAAGTTTGGACTAGATGTCCTGGTAAGGCGGAGGAGTTTCAGACAAATTGTAAAGTTTCAAGATGTTTGTGAATGGTTTGAACATGGACTTGACTCGGATTCCAGTGGGAATGATTTGGAGGTGTTTGATTTGGTGAAGGATGTCAAATCCTAATAAGATATCCTTATTAGGAAGAGTATAACCAATGACCTTAGTCCAAATGACACAATTGGGAAAGATTTGAATACCAATGGGTTTTTTGGTAATCAAAGAGGTGGTAAAGAGTTTGCCATTAACAGCTTTGAATTTTCTTCATACTGAGTCCAATATTCAGGAGGAAGAATGTTGGGGTTTAACATGCTTCGTTGGGCACCGGTGTCGATAAAGCCAATAGCTGGAATGGGCCTTTGGAATTTGGAAGGTCGGATATGGAGTTTGATGGAGGGAAGAGGAACAGTAATGTCCGTGGACAATAGCTGTTGATGGAAAATAACTTGGGACTTATCACTGTCAAATTCATCAGAGGAATTTTGTAGGGCAAACACAGTTTCATCATTGGGTTCATCCTGTTCAGAGAAGTAAAATTCCAGTTCATCTTTGTCTGGAGAGTAGTCAGTAGTAGCTTGAAGATACTCGACCAGTCGGATGGATTTTTCTTTCTTATTGGGGCAGTCTTTAGCATAGTGGCCTTTCTTCTTGCAGATAAAACAGCAACTTGATTTTCTCCGTTTAAATTCTCTGGAGGAAGATGATTTCTTTCAGAAGAATCTGTAGGGTTTGCTGGATCTACGAGGCCGTGATGAAAATTCGAAAGTCTTGAATTTCCGAAAATGTCTATTCTTTTTTGGACTGCAATCATAATCCTTTTTTGTTTTGCATTTGATCTTCAAGTAAGGCTTTTTGCAAGCACTTCTGAATGGTTCTTTATCTTTCAATAGTTCTTTGAAAAACTGTTTCTGCTCGCAAAGTTTATCAAGGCAAGTTTTAGCAAGCTGAAAGATTTTGCCAAGAGAGATGTTGTCAAGGATAAGGTTGGAGGCTGAAAGTTGTCTCTGTATGTCTGGTTGAAGTTCATCTAGAAGGGAAGCCAGGAAAACATGCTTTAATATTGGCTCATTGAATCCATTAAGCTTGTAAAACAGTAAAGACATGCGTTTGTAATGGAAATCAAGATCCTTAACATTGAGTGAACAACATTTCATGTTGAGATAGTCTTGATGGGCAGCTTAAAAAACTACAGCTGGATCACCAAGGAATTGGTCATGAATAACCGCAAGGGCACTTGAGACTTCAGGTAACTGGACAAGTTGTAATTGTCTGTATTGACCGAGAGAATCAAACCAATCTCTTAGAGCACCCGTAAAACGAGTAGCAAATTCTCTAAGAACTAATTGAGTGGTTACTCCTGGTCGTAGCATTTGGAGATCAATCCAGGCAGACATCTCATTGAGGCGATCACGCCATTTAGAAGATGGAATATCATCAAATGAGAACCAGGGACCATTTGATGATTTTAGACCAGTAGGGGCGTGAGATTGAGCTGGAGGAGGTTGATTGGTGGCTGAAGATTCAGGCATTTCTTCCTCAACTTCTGAGGGAATATCAACATATGGTTCTGTGTGAGAAGTTTGGCCATGGTCAGGTTGTTCTGGTTGGGCCATCAAAATTCTTGTAATATCAGCATAGGACTTTTCAGAGTCACTAGTTGGTAAGGAAGAGTCTATATCAGTCTCAGATTGGCTGGTGACTAGATTTGAATAAGAAGTTTGATCATCAGTAGGAGTTGAGTGATCAACTGTATGAGCACTAAACTGGTGCATGGGTTCTTTGTCTTTGGACTTGAGTGGAGGTTGAGAGGAGATAAGCGGTGGAGGTGCTGGCAGTGTTGCGGGCGTATTATTGGGAGACTGTTGTTCAGGGAAAGATGGTTGGTGAATTTGGACAGGGCATGGTTGAGGTTTAGATCGTGGTTTAGGCCTTGGTGGAGGTGGCAATGGGTTATCTCGGAAAAGAGTATAGGTCATGCCAAATAGTTTGGAAGGATCATACTGTTTGATAGGGGAAAGCATAGAGGCAAAAGGATAGTATGATGGGCCAATGGTCGGAATAGGTGGAGATGTTGTAAAGAGAGTATGTCTCTGTTTTTCAGATTCAATTCGATCAAGCTCAGTTTTTAGGCGTCTGATTTCTCGCTCTTTTTGGCCAAATTCTGGACCATAGTATCTTTGGGCAAGCATGGTTCTCAACTCGGAATCAAGTTGAGTGATTTTGGACTGGAGATTTTGGTGGATCTGCTGTATATGGACAGTAATAGAATTAACTTTTGTCTTAATTTGTTCAGTTCGTAAACTGATTTTCTCAACTTTGGAATTGAGATTCAACAAAGTATTATTTTGGGCCCTTGCATTTTGGGTTTGCCAATTGAGGACAGATTCAAAAGGTTTAGGTGGTTCAAGGTGGCCAGTAGAGGTAATAGCTGAAGGGATAAAGGGCTTGGACACAACATTTCGTTGTGAGTCCGTGTGGGGCTCTAGAGGAGGAAAGGAAGAAGAGTAATCTGAAGAAAACATCATATAAGCCAAGGGTTGTGGCTGTGGTGTGGATTGTGGAAGTGGTGATGGAAACTCATATTTGTAATTTTTTACAATCCATTTGAGTTCCTTTTTATAGATGGGTAATGGAGCTGGTGGAGGTGGAGGATCTTTTAGTGATGTGGGTTCATAATGCTGACATGAAGCCAGAGGGGTTTTCTTTTTGGGTTTCTTTTTCTTTTTTGTGGCATAATCATCATCATCTTCCCAATCATCCTAGCAAGGACAATTTAGATCACACATGCCGGAGCCAGGGACATCCCAGAGGAAATTGCCATTGTGCGTGGCTGGATAAACAGAGTAGCCTTCAGAATTAAACCCTGCAATGGGCAGATCTTCCTGGGCTATTTGAACAGCTGTGATCATGGAAGAGCCGAGGAGGTTCTTGGGGAGCACTTGGAGGTGGTTTGAAAGTCATCCAAACGGTGCCATCTTGGCGTCTTTCAAACATGCTTTCAGATGTCTGAATAGGAGTCGTATTGTTATGGAACTGTTCAAAATTGGAGATTTATTCAAGAGGCATAAGCTTGATGAGCTCATGACGGGAAATTTGTCGAGGGATCTGAATAATGGTTGGGATCTGGTTAGATTCTGCTAACACCATGAGGGTGTCAGAGTGATGCTCAGGAGTGGGTAGATCTAAGGCATGATTTTGAAGCCTGTAGACCAGTTGGTGGTGAAGGCCAGTTGGTGGTGAAGGGTAGCAATTTTGGCTGAAGAAATTTGTTCGGGTCCTTGGATTTGTATTTGAACTTTCAAAGTGGTCGGCAGGTCGGTATCTTGGAGAGAAAGGTTGAAATTGGGATAGAAAGTGAGTAAAACACTTCCTGCATAAAGGGTGGTTAGAACAGTGCCTATAACAGCATCTTGGTACTGTTTAAACTGGGTATCAAGCATAGCAAGGCGAGCTGTGACTGGTAACCCTTTTCTCCCATAAAGGGTAAGGATTAAGCGGATTCCTCCAAGATGAAGGTGGGTATAACCTTCGCGTTTCCAGTTGGAAATCAATTCGGAGGGGATTTCAAGAGTGACATATTGCTCAGTAGAGGTTGCTTGAAGAGCACATTGATCCAGACGAGAGGACTAGATATATTCCTTAGGTTGGGGGCATCGAGTAGAAATGAGAGCACGGATACTTCGGGTAAAGGAACTAGGTCTTTTATACAACTCATAAGGGCTGATGAGAGGATAAGAGGATTCACTTTGATTCAGGGATGTAGGAGTATTCTATAAGGTTTTCAATCTTATTAGCGGTATGCGAGGCACAAGATTTAGGTAAGGAGAGAGTAGAGGAAAAGAGTAACAGGATTGGAAGGAATTGAAGAGGAAGTGGAAGCCATGAGGGAAAAGGTCTCTCTGCTCGTG
Organism: Citrus medica; assembly: GCA_002013955.2. Taxonomy (NCBI): domain Eukaryota; kingdom Viridiplantae; phylum Streptophyta; class Magnoliopsida; order Sapindales; family Rutaceae; genus Citrus; species Citrus medica. The sequence continues at coordinate 58,535 of MKYO02026784.1, read as the reverse complement.
AAGTCTAGAAATCAAAATAGAATAAAGACTCAAATTATACCATTTTGGAGATAGAAAACAAGATTTAGAAAACAAAATTTCAAGGACGAGTTGGCTCTGATACCATAAAGTACGTGGCTTGTTTACCATCAGTACGGACCAGACTAGAAAGCAAGACAAGGCTAAATTCTTTGCAGAAATAAAGAATTTCTTTTGGGATAACCCGTATTTGTTCAAGTATTGTGCAAATCAAATTGTTAGATGATGTGTCCTAGAAAATGAAATTCAGAATATCCTTTCATTCTGCCATGAACAAGCTTGTGGAGGCCATTTCAGTGCTAAGAAAACAGCAACTAAAGTTTTACAATGTGGTTTTTATTGGCCAACTATATTTCGAGATACTTACACTTTATGTTCTTCATGTGATAAGTGTCAACGAATGGGGAGCATTACACGAAGGAACATGATGCCACTAAATCCAATTTTAGTGGTTGAGATTTTTGACGTATGGGGTGCCATCAATACATATTGGTTGCTGTTGACTACATATCGAAATGGGTAGAAGCAATTCCATGCAGAACCAATGATCACAAGGTGGTGATAGCATTTTTGAAAAGCAACATTGTTTCACGCTTTGGATTCCCTCGAGCAATAATCAGTGATGGTGGTGCCCACTTTTGTAACAAAGCATTCAAAGCTCTTTTGACAAAGTATTCAATCACTCACAAAGTGGCGACCCCGTATCATCCGCAAACCAGTGGCCAAGTTGAGATCTCCAATCGAGAAATAAAGCACATATTAGAAAAGACGGTGAGGCCGGACAGAAAAGATTGGTCATTAAGACTTGATGATGCATTATGGGCATATAGAACGGCTTTCAAGACCCCGATTGGGATGTCACCCTACAGGCTAGTGTATGGAAAAGCTTGCCACCTACCTGTGGAACTCGATCATCGTGCATATTGAGCCATTAAGAAATTCAACTTTGACATGCAGCAAGCTGGCTCAGAAAGAAGATTACAGCTGGCAGAACTTGAAGAAATTCACAATGATGCATACGAAAATACCAAGATTTACAAGCAACGAATGAAAGTCTTCCATGACAAGCAAATTATCAGAAAATCGTTTACTGCAGGTCAGAAAGTGCTTTTATTCAATTCTCGCTTGCACCTATTCCCAGGTAAGTTACGCTCTCGATGGTCTGGCCCCTTTATTGTTCATACTGTTTTTCCACATGGAGTAATTGAAATAAAGGACCCAAAGAATGGTGTTATGTTTAAAGTTAATGGTCAAAGATTAAAGCCATATTTAGAGTACCAACCACATGGAGAAGACACCGAAATAAATTTGAGTGACCAACCAAATTTGAATTGATTTTTTTTCTTCTTTTCGGTGATTTGATTTTTTTTTCTTTTTTTTTTGCTAATTGAAATTATTTTTACAGAAGTGTGTTTGTTTAACCATTAAGTTTTTTTTCTTATCATTGTTAATCATGACTACCGTACTTAAACCGTTCCTCCTGAACATTCTTAAACCACTTCAACATGTAAAATCCCATCTCAAAAGGCAGATTAAATTTTGTAAAACACATTATATTTGGGCTCTGCAACCACCAGAGTTAGTATCCTATATTGAGGATTTAGAAAACTAACTCAGAGACATTGAGAGAAGTGTTTACGACATCCAAATGGAGCTTGAGGTAAATTCAATAAGAGGACGATTTTAATTTTCTTTGTGTGTTTTAATTTGTTTTTCTGTTTGTGTGCTTTAGTTTGTTACCCCGATGAATTGGCGGATAACGGTACTCTGTGACAATCAAGTCGGTTACTTCAATTTCCCATAATAACTGATATTCTGAGGTGAAGATATGGACAGAAACGAGATTCTAGCAAAGCTTCACAATCGATTCCCTTCACTTCCTCAGAATGCCCTCCTTACAATCTATAAAACTCGGTCTGAACGCATGCAATTGCTCATGAAGAATAACATACCTGCTGACATCCGTTAGTTAATCGAGGCTAAAGTACGATTGACAGGTGAGTTACCTCCAAAATTTATTGCATACATGCCTGGTTGTGGTAAAGGAAATTATGCAAGAAAACGACGAGCTCAAAGAATTTCTGTTGCTTGTCACAAGTGTGCCAGAGTGAGTTGCGGTAAAAACCCATGTCACATATTCTTTAGGAATGGTGTCTGATAACAGGGAAGATAAGATTCAATTCATTAGGGATGATACCCTTCTGTCTCTTGAAACGCATCCCAGTGGATATGTGTAAGGAGCGATTCTCCAGTTATGGCCATTATTCTAGAAAGAGCATGCACGATATAGTCTCGGGAATCTGACTATAAACGATCCTGTTTGAGCCGTTTCTGGATGTAAAACCAAAGGAAGATGTGAGCCACAATCGCAACTACCTATAAATATCCTTTTACTTCACTGTTATTTTATTTCACTGTTATTTTATCTTTTCCATTATTTTATCATTGTTTCTTTTTCTTTTTACTGTTTCCTTTTTGACTCGCGAGCCATGTACTTTATGCGTTATTTGACACTGACATGTCACCTCATACACAGTTGTGATCCACTGTCACCAAGATTCTTAAATAAGACTTTTTGTTAAGCACTCACAAATTGTTTTTGAGGAATATTCCAATGGCAGCTACTCCCAATAGACAATTCAAGAACATCTGTGTGCTTTCTGGATTTAACTATGGCAAACATAAAGAGTTCGTTGAGGCAGCCGTAGATTTTGGTCGAAGCATAGCAGAGAGAAAATTACACCTGGTGTATGGAGGAGGTAACCGAGGGTTATCAAAATTAGTCTCAGAAGCTACTTTTGTTAGAGGAAGCCAAGTGTTAGGCATCATCCCAAGAGTTCTAAAACCTTTGGGCAGTTTGTCTGATTCATCGACTGGAGAAGAGTTAGTCGTCTCGGGTATGCAAGAAAGAATAACTGAAATGCTTAATCATGCTAATGCTTTTATTTTGCTTCCAGGAGATCTTGCAACACTAGAGGCACTTATCACACTAGCATCTTGGGCCCATCTGCACATTCACCAGAAACCCATTGGTTTGTTAAATGCCAATAACTTTTATGATGGCTTCATCGCATTTCTTAACCATGCAATACAAAACTACTTCATTCCTTCCAATGCGAAATTTTTTTTTATTTGTGCTCACACTGCTAATGAGCTTATAGACTGGAACCAGACCCTTGGACCTTTGTGTTGGAGCGTCCAAATAATGATGGTAACAGTAGCCGCAGTAAGAAGTACAAATTAGATTTAACTCTCCGCTTGTAAATATTTTCTTCAATGTTGCACCATCTAGGTGATGTCTTCTAAACTCTACTTCTTTCGTTTAAAACATTGAGGACAATGTTTCGTTCTGGTTGGGGGGAGGGAATAGCCGACAATTGTGGAATCTTGGTTAAGTTTTTATTAATTTTTTGTTGTAGAAACTAACTGTTGCTAACTTTTTGTGTTGAAGATGGCTGAATATGGAGTGTAGTTACTCTAGAAATGTATTTTCTTCGTTAAAAACAAAAAAAATTCTAGATATTTTCTTTTTCTTTATTAATTAATTTTTTAAAAATCATTTTTCTTCTTCTTTCCAATTTCTCCTTTATAAATATACACTTTCAAATTTTTTGAGTCGAAGATGGCTGAATATGGAGTGTAGTGCCTTTAGAAACGCATCTTCTTAGTTAAAAAAAAATTCTTTTTCTATCATTTTCAGTGTAACTTTTCTAATTAGTTTTTCTTAATCATCTTCACATTTCTGCATGCATATTTTTCCTTCCATGTTTAGAATAGGTTGGGGGTAGAATGCTGTTTTAAAAAAAATGTGTGATTTGTTTTAACATTGGATGACATGATTAATTTCAAATTTTAGTATTTGTATTACCTTTGGTCTTAAGTGATGTTACGCTATGTTTACTACTTTACATGTTAATGTCGGAGACAAATATGAGTTGCTTGAAGGAATGAACATGTCATAATAAGTACCAAGTGAGTTTTTGAGCCTATTATTTTTCTTGGAGAATAATCATTTTGCCCGTTCTTTATACAGCTTAGCAGTTTATTATTGTATACATGATCTCTAGATTTCTTTTGAGTTAACCCCTTAAAAAAATTGTAAAATAAAAAAAAGAAGAAAAAAATGTGTATTGCTACATATGGAGGCCCATCTAACTAGTAGATATGGAAGATTATTTAGAGCCCTAAAAGACGATGGAAAGACCATCTTTGATCCGTTTGAGCCTTTCTAACCATCCCTTTTATCAAATATCCCTAGTTAACCATCCCGTTTGAGCCTTTAAAAAACAAAACTTTTCTTTGTCAAACTTATCATCTTGACCCACTCTGATTTGGAGTATTATCCAATATCTTACAAGTTCCATCACCTATTTATGTTTGAGAAAAATGTAAATAAATATTTTGTATAGTGAAGTTATGCCCAACAAAAGCAAAAAAAAAATTGTTGTTTCAAAAAAAAAAGAAAGAAATAACAACAATAGATGAAATCCACCTTGCAACTTCTAAAAAAAAATTCCTCAAACATACACTTTGTTTTTCTTATTTTCCCTCTTTTGTTAGCCATGTTCCTAACCTACGTTACGTCCTAATAAAAGAACTTCTTGATTTTAAGGAACTATAGTCGGAAGTAGAAGTTAGTTATATGGGCTAAAAAGATGCAGTGATGCATAATAAAAAAAAGAAAAATAAATAAATAAAGTGGGTTGACTAGCATTTTTGTTTGACTTGAGATCGTATTATTTCTAAGCTGAGAGCATATTTCTTTCATCTTGGTAAGAGCATGTGATATCATTTCTTTATTATTTTCTCTCAATTACCATTCATTGCAGTGACTATTTTTATTGGGTTTAATTTCTTTGTGAGAATGTCACTATATCCAGTGAGATTTTGGGGTTTAACATGTCATTCTTGAAAGTAGCTGTAACAAAGTCTACTGGTCTGATTCATGTGGATGGTTGATGTAGGTGTGATGTTTCTTTAGGCTGGAGATAATGCTTATACTTTTATTTGATTACTATCATTAGTCTGATTGAATAAACACGATTGTTAAAAAAAAATCATTTTGTTTTCGCTTTATTTACTAGGGACTAGCAATAAGCTGGTTGGGGGGTGTGTTGAGTGTTAGAAAATGTATATTTATAAAGGAGGAAATCGTCATTTTATACTTCAAATTTTACTAACACCCTTCCTTTTATGTACTTAAACTTCTTATCATTTAATTATGTGTTGTATTATAATTAAGTATTTTATGTATTTTAGGGGCATCATAGTCATTTCATAATGAATGAGAGATTAGACGGCAAAACGGACATCACTTTTGAACTCAGAACGGTTGAAAACCTTAGGAGAAACATAAAAGTAAAAATGGCTCTGTTCACATGTACGGTACTGTCTACGTTACTGTTCATGACATTGTTCACATAGACGGATTGATGACATGGAATATTGATCGATGACATGGCAGTATATCAGTGGACCAAAAATCTCGCGTACGGTACATGCATTACATAGGATTATTTTCAACCAAACTGCGTTACTGTTCAACCCGGGTCAAACCGTGTTACTGTTCACCCACATGGTCAAACCGCATACTGTTGACTGATGACATGGTACAATCCTGAGCGTCCAAACTGTTTTTAATTCGATGGCCACGATTTACTCAATGTATCTATAAAAAGGGGGCCTCCCCCCCTAATTTGATATCTCTGAATCTATTTTTTGGATCCATTTTCTGTAATTCCTTCTCCATCTTGTATTTTCTATGTATTTTAATAAATTCTCATTTTGTTCCTAGTTCAATTATGAGTAGCTAATTTTCTTTCAAGCTTGGGTTGAAGGTGAAGTCTCAACATGTGTCATGGGCTTTATTTGGTAAATTTATTTTCTTTTCCCCTCTAATTTTTGTGGATGATTTGACTTATCGTCGA